>JAHIAM010001740.1:0-37150 GCA_021605205.1 Aegilops longissima
TTATAGACGTTTTGAGTCAGGTATGTCTGTGCAGTCCGAATCTGAGTCCAGAACGTGAGAGACTTGGACTCTATCTTCTCTTGGGCCAAAAGTGACGTGAGAGAACTTTTGAACAGCAGGTAAACATCTCTTTCTCCTTATCTTCATATGTGGATTGTACAAATGTCCCATACACCTGCAATTAGACATGGCACAAAAGTTTGTGAAGTATTTTTGTCCTGGATGACATAAATAAATTATTGCATGGTTTGCATTAGAAATCACCTCACAAATATACATGTATGCAATAGTTTTGGTCGTATCCAAGGTAATCATGTCCTCATCATCCTCCCCTTCATGAAAACAAAGCCGTCCTCGGCATTGCTTAGTCTGAAATATGGCTAACAAAAGAGACAAGGTGTACATGTTGTATATGTATATGTCATCCATTTTTACTTCCCTTGATTTTTGCACATATGACACATGAATAGATGAGTAACTTGCATCGTTCATAAAATCTAACGCCAAAACATTATCACAAGAAGTAGAAAGCATGAAAATATTACAACTCAGTTTGCACATATAAGTGAAGCTCTTATTCATTTCAAAAGATTGACAATGTTCATCATTAAACCATCCCAACATTGGTGAATAAACCTTACTTGCATCAAGTTTACATGCTACAACATGCTTAAATAAGCAAACATGCAATAAGTTATTTGACACAGAATCATCACCAAGATTAGAGGTCATATCAAAATGATTAAACATTGATTCTTTTGCATCAATAGTTAATTCAATGGGTGCACTCAAAATTGTTGGTATTTCAGTTGTTTGATCACATGACGCATTCATGATAGTATCAAGATTCTCTAAAATAGGTGATGTGCTCAAATCACCAGTTAACTCAACACATGATGCATTCAAGTTAACTAGGGATGCATCATTCTCATGTGAAGTTATATCATTAATACCTTTTTGTTACCTTGTCGCAAAGACGTAGCTGATGTAGGTATCGGCCTTGATAATGCACCATACACTTGAGATGATGTCGCCACAATCTGGGGTGGGGCTGCTCTAGTAGGTGCAACGGTGGAGGAACCAACCGGCGATGGTGAGCATGAACTGGAATAGTAGTTGTTGTAGTCACCCAATGCATAATCCTGTAGCTGTCTCTCAAAGGTACAAGCGCCGAACATACATACCAATAATGGAACGAGGAATATAGTGAAATCTTGCACGGATATCATGGTTCAAACCACCAAAAATCTATTCATTGTATCATCCTCAGATTCTTCTATGTCACAATGATGCATATAAGATTTGAACTCTTTGTAGTAAGTATGAACAGTGTTACTGCCTTGTTTTAATTGTTCAAATTTGCGAAGCAATTCACGACGATAGTAAGGAGGAAAAATTGTTGTCTCATTACAGCTTTCAAAACTTTCCAAGTTGTGGGTTGGTTATCAATGTTTTTCTTACAATGTACACTCCACCAAATGAAGCAAAACCAGTAAATGCTCTAGTGGTAGCTCGTATTCTCTCAAGTTCAGAAAAATCATGGTGACTAAAACTTCTTCTAATTCAAGCTCCCAAGCTAGATAAATAGCAGGATTGAATCTACCCTCAAATGATGGTAAAGACATACCCCGACCATATGCTTGTGTGTGTTGTCCCAACTCTCGTGATGGTGAAGATGTGTCCGTCGTCCAAGAACTTCTATCTCGGAACCTGTCATGATTAGTAGAAACAAGAAACAAAATTGAGAATAATGTTCCTATGAACTACTAGGATGTGGTTGTAAAGTGCTCACAGTAAAGCAAATATCAATATCTTACAAGTTCTTACCATGCAACGGTGGTGACAGACAACCAGCGGTGTCAAGTAACTCGAAGATTGTGTATAGCGATTGCCAGGAGAACGTACGTATACACGGTGTAGAAATATGTAGAGCTGGGTTGGCTATATATGGTAGCAAATTTTTTAGCAATAATCAATTCAAAGATGCAATGTTGAATAAACGCTCAACGACGGTACTGTGCTGGTCCTAGGCTAGACCGGACTAGAGACGCGAGCCTAGAATACTAATGAGGTCACGGCGTAGCACAACTTGCATCAATGAAGGATACTAAGTAGCTCTGGACAGCAAGATATAAGTGAAGATCACAATGGCAGCGAAGATAATGATGAAAAACAACGCCAAGCAGGATATACAACAACTCTCTCCAATTTTCCTCTTGAAAAGTTTGAGCCAATTTTCTGATAACTTTTTCAAAGAATGCTACTAACTCAAGCTTTCCAATGCAAAAGAATCACTCAATTCGAGTTGATATGAGGAGTCAAAAAATTCTAAAACTGGTTTGAAAAACTGGAATAAGATGTGTTCCCGAACTTCGGAGTGCAAAAAGACCTATTTAGAAGCCGATTTTGAGGTGCCAAATATTGAACTAGCTTCTGCAACTATTTAGATGCGGCTCGTCTCTAGCTTTAATTTGAGTACTCGCGGAGCCAAAACGGACTTCGTATGAGGAAGTTATGCCTGTTTTACTGAACAGTGCACAAAACAGATTCCAATCCGAATTCAGCTACGAGATTGAGCCTAGATAGATCTGAACTTTGTTTTTTTTTCTTCTCTCCTTTTTTTTCTCACACTTTTTTTTCCTTTTTCTTTCTCTTTTTTTCTCTGACTTTTTTTTCTTTTTTTTTCTCTTTTTTTCTCTCCCTCTTTCCAAACAAACTAGATAAGATGCAGATTGGATCAAGTGAAGATGTGAACGATCTCAACTATGATTATGACAATGAACGGTGGGTAGCACGTGGTGGAAATTGATGGATGGATGGTGGTCAACGGAAGGGATAACGATGCAGCGGCGGCGTGACTAATGTAAACAGAACTCGAAACTCTAAACGAACTAGACACTAAGACCAGCAACTCGACACGACGATGCAACCGATAATTCAATAATGCAACCAATGAAAAGAAAACTGCAAAGGCTCAGACTGGCTTGGACAAAGGATGAATAGATCTAACTATTTTTTGTGGCTTTTTCTTGGACAATAGGTAAGAAAATAAATCTAATCTAGGGATAATTGGAAATTCTCACCGAGCAACCTGAAAACTGATACCACTTGATAGAGGCAAAGGTGTCCCGTCTTTCGATGAGATGTTGGTTTTCGCTTTGGAGGAAGTCGACTTTGACGATCCGACTACAAACGTGTGAAGACGTCGCGCCTTAGCAATCGCTAAACCAACTCCGAGAGGTTATTGACCACGCCGGAGCACGATCAACCTGACCACGAGGGTCTGTTTCCTGCGAGCAAACGAAGAACAAGCAAGAAACTGAGATTGCAATCTGGATATTGCGAATATAATATGAAAGCTTTATTGGTCAAGGTGGGGTTCTGTGACGCCTTTGTCTGGTCGTTGAACACAAACGAAGTACGCGAAGTTGCAGCTATGGCGAACTTTTAATCTAAACAAAACCCAAGGAAAAAGCTACTAGATGGATCTACTTATATAGGAGCAAGGGGTGGCGGCCAAGGAGGTGGGAGGACGTCCCAAGGCAGCCTAAAACTAACCCTAGGTCGTACAAGGCCAATGGGCCCAAGCGGAGGTGACGTAACACCTTTGGACTTGTAGTTTGACTCGGATTCTGCTGCAGCGTCAGATTGTTTCGTCTATAACTCAACGCTCCGGACGGATTTTAAGGTGATTCAATTGGGTTGGAAAATGCACGAAATCTATTTTCCAACAAAAAAGAATCAACCAATTTGGAGTCCGTATGAAAAGTTATAGACGTTTTGAGTCAGGTATGTCTGTGCAGTCCGAATCTGAGTCCGAACGTGAGAGACTTGGACTCTATCTTCTCTTGGGCCAAAAGTGACGTGAGAGAACTTTTGAACAGCAGGTAAACATCTCTTTCTCCTTATCTTCATATGTGGATTGTACAAATGTCCCATACACCTGCAATTAGACATGGCACAAAAGTTTGTGAAGTATTTTTGTCCTGGATGACATAAATAAATTATTGCATGGTTTGCATTAGAAATCACCTCACAAATATACATGTATGCAATAGTTTTGGTCGTATCCAAGGTAATCATGTCCTCATCAGAAATAAAGCTTTTAAGCAAAAGAAAGAGAGCAAAGAGCTTGTAAGCAAGTGCCATAGCATCATAACACATTGCATATAAGATTGTCATATCCGATAATCTTGGATCATCTTGAGAGAAACACCGGGAACCATACATACATAGCATACTTGGGATAGAAGTTTATCCATTTTGCATCTTATAGGTTGTGCACAAGTGTCCTATCCGCCTATTGAGCAATCGTGCTAGCGTCTCTCTTGAGTAGTGCAACACGAGCGTTTTGGTGGATTCCACATTTTGAGCTCATTCCTTGGTTGCATGGCCCCATTTATCTATCCGTGTGTGTGTTTCCGTGTGCCTCATATTGCTATTGGTCTACTTGTTTCGCTTGCGAATTTGTGAATCTCTTTCAACATTATTGACTCTTGCTAACATTTTGCATTAAATTTTTGTGCCACTATCCTCACCGAGCTCCTCCATAAGCTTTACTTGTGTAGGTGTGAGAACCGACAAGGATTGGTACCAATAGTGCTATTTCATTGTCCGCATTTGGATGAACTTGATTCATTTTCAACATCGGTCAAGGTACATTGGTATAAGTTCTTCTCTTTCTCCCACTCATATTTGCTCGAGTCTTGTGATGGATAGGCAAGGCATTTCACCTTCGGTCTACAACAACAACGACGCGTTCGATGCCATGAACAACAACTCCAACGCCAAGATGCAAGCTCAAATGGAGGAGATCAAAGCCCTCATCAAGTCCTACAAGCGATCTTCCTCATCTTCGAGAAGACGCTCAAGAGCACATCCTTCCGTGCTACAATCTCCGGCAAGATCACATCGGCATCGACACCATCATCAACAAGAACGTGAAGGTCAAGAGCTCAGCATCAACAACCGCTCAACGACTTCACCATCTCCCTTGGCATCTTCGCCAAGCGACTTCAAGGCATCTTCACCTTCGGATATTCGGCATCTTCGCCAACTGATAGAGGCGAGGGTGTCCCGATCTTTCGATGAGATGATAACTGTCGATTTGGTGGAGACGACTTTGACGATCCGACTACAAACATGCACGACGTTGCGCCTTAGCAATCGCTAAACCAATCTCCGAGGTTCTTGACGATGCGGAAGCACGATCAGCACCGACCACGAAGGTCTATTCCTGCACGCAATCGAAGAACAAGCAAGAATATGATAATGCAATCTGAATATTGCGAATATATATGAAGTATTGATAAACGTGGGGATCCGTAAGCGGTCTTGGCCTGGTCGTTGGACACAAACGAAGTACGAACGGTTGCAATGGCTAACTTTAACTAAACAAATCCCAAGGAAAAAGCTACTAGATGGATCTACTTATATAGGAGCAAGGGGTGGCGACCAAGGAGGTGGGAGGACGTCCCAAGGCAGCCTAAAACTAACCCTAGGTCGTACAAGGCCAATGGGCCCAAGCGGAGGTGACGTAACACCTTTGGACTTGTAGTTTGACTCGGATTCTGCTGCAGCATCAGATTGTTTCGTCTATAACTCAACGCTCCGGACGGATTTTAAGGTGATTCCAATTGGGTTGGAAAATGCACGAAATCTATTTTCCAACAAAAAGAATCAACCAATTTGGAGTCCGTATGAAAAGTTATAGACGTTTTGAGTCAGGTATGTCTGTGCAGTCCGAATCTGAGTCCGAACGTGAGAGACTTGGACTCTATCTTCTCTTGGGCCAAAAGTGACGTGAGAGAACTTTTGAACAGCAGGTAAACATCTCTTTCTCCCTTATCTTCATATGTGGATTGTACAAATGTCCCATACACCTGCAATTAGACATGGCACAAAAGTTTGTGAAGTATTTTGTCCTGGATAACATAAATATATTATTGAATAGTTTGCACTAGAAATCACCTGAGAAATATGCATGTATGCAATATTTTGGTCTCATCCAAGGTAGTCATGTCCTCATCATCCTCCCCTTTTTGAAAACAAAGCCGTCCTCGGCGTTGCTTAATCTGAAATGTGGTTAACAAAAGAGACAAGGTGTACATGTTGTATATGTATACGTCATCCATTTTTACTTCCCTTGATTTTTGCATATATGACACATGAATAGATAAGTAACTTGCATAGTTCATAAAATCTAAAGCCAACAAATTAGCACAAGAACTAGAAGGCTTGAAAATACTGCAACTCAGTTTGCACATATAAGTGAAGCTCTTATTTATTTCAAGAGATTGACAATGTTCATCATTAAACCATCCCAACATTGGTGAATAAACCTTATTTGAATCAAATTTACATGCTACAACATGCTTAGATAAGCAAACATGCAATGAGTCATTCGACACAGAATCATCACCAAGATTAGAGGTCGATCAAAATGATTAAACATTGATTCTTTTGCATCAATAGTTAATTCAATGGGTGCTCTCAAAATTGTTGGTATTTCAGTTGTTTGATCACATGGCAAAGTCAAATTATCAATATAATCCTCTAAAATAGGTGGTGTGATCAAAGTAGTGGGTAGCTCAACACATGATGTATTCAAGTTAACTAGGCATGCATCATTCTCATGTAAAAGTGGAAAATCTGTACCTTTATTATTACCTCTTATAGTCAACTCAGATGATGCAGGCACTCTCGATGGTGATGTGTCACATGGTGGAGATGATGTAGTCCTCGCAACAACGGATGTGGTTGTCATAGTACGCCTAGTAGTTGAATAAACATCTGTATCAACAGTTGGAATGTGCACCGTGCGCTTGTTCTCCTTGTGGGCAACACGTCGTTTTATTTCCTGTTCAGCTTTGCAAGCAAGACGAAACAAATGGTCCATAGGATAACACTCTTCATGAATTAGTATCTCCTGAATATTATGGTTTAATCCTCCCAAAATCTATCCATAAAATCTTCTTCACTTTCTTCTAAAATGAGTGCAACAAGGTAGTTTGTAAATCATCATAATATTTTGTTACGGTGTCACTACCTTGTTTTAAATGTTCTAGTTTTTAATCATGCCACAGTATAATAAACATCGATTTAATCTATCTCTCATGACATGTTTTAAATCATCCCAAGTATTAGGTACATAATCAGGTGTAACCGACAATATTCACTCCACCAAACTAGAGCATAACCAGTGAAAGAACCAACCGCAACCATAACTTTTTACGCTCATCAAAATTATGGGAAGCAAATATATTATTTATGTCTAACTCCCATTCAATATATAAAGGAGGTCTAAAACGGCCATTAAATGGTGGTATAGAAACATGAACCTGATCATGTGCATTTGGATGTTTGTGCACCTCTCGTGACGGTTGTGGTATTTGCATAGGTGGTGGCATGTCTCCTTGATCGACAAAGCCCATGAATTGACTCGATCCTGTCATGATTAGTAGAACAAGAAACAAAATCCAAAAATAATGTTCCTATAACTACTAGGATGTGGTGGTAAAACGCTCACGATAAAGCAAATATCAATGTCTTACAAGTTCTTACCATGCAGCGAGGGGGTGATCGGCAACCAGCGGTGTCAAGTAACTCGAATATTGAGTAAAGCGATTGCCGGGGAGCGACGATACACGGTGTAGAAATATGTGGAGCTGGGTTGGCTATATATGGTAGCAAAAGATTAGCAATAATCAATTCAAAGATGCAATGTTGAATAAACGCTCAACGACGGAGATCTGGCTGGTCCTAGGCTAGACCGACTAGAGACGCGAGCCTAGAACACTAATGAGGTCACGACATAGCACAACTAGCATCAATGAAGGATACTAAGTAGCTCTTGACAGCAAGATATAAGTGAAGATCACAACGGCAAAGTGAAGATAATGATGAAAAACAAGCGCCAAGCGGGACATACAACAACTCTCTCTCCAACTTTCCTCTTGAAAAGTTTGAGCCAATTTTCTGATAAATTCTTTCAAAGAATGCTACTAACTCAAGCTTTCCAATGCAAAAAGAATCACTCAATTCCGAGTTGATATGAGGAGTCAAAGAATTCTAAAACTGGCCTGAAAAATTGGAACAAGCTGTGTTCACGAACTTCAGAGGGCAAAAACACCTATTTAGAAGCCGATTTTGAGGTGTCAAATATTGAACTTGCTTCTGCAACTATTTAGATGCGCCTCGTCTCTAGCTTTAATTTTAGTACTCACGGAGTCAAAACGGACTTCGTATGAGGAAGATACACCTGTTTTACTGAACAGTCGCAAAACAGATTCCAATCCGAATTCAGGTACGAGATTGATTCTAGATAGATCCGGTTTTTTTTCCTCTTTTTTTTCTCACGGTTTTTTTCTTTTTTCTCTCTTTTTTTTTTTTTCCTTTTTTTCTCTTTTTTTCTCTATCTTTTTCTCCCTCTTTCCAAGACAAACTGGATAAGATGCAGATTGGATCAAAGCGAAGATGTGAACGATCTCAACTATGGTTATGACAATGAACGGTGGGTAGCACGTGGTGGAAATTGATGGATGGATGGTGATCAACGGAAGGGATAACGATGCAGCGGCGTGACTAATGTGAACAGAACTCAAACTCTAAACGAACTAGACACTAAGACCAGCAACTCGACACGATGATGCAACCGATAATTCAATAATGCAAACAATGAAAAGAAAATTGCAAAGGCTTGGACTGGCTAGGACAAATGATGAATAGATCTAACTTTTTTTTGTGGCTTTTTCTTGGACAATTGGTAAGAAAATAAATCGAATCTAGGATAATTGGAAAATCTCACCGAGCAACCTGAAAACCGATACCACTTGATAGAGGCGAGGTGTCCCGATCTTCGATGAGATGATAACTATCGATTTGGTGGAGACGACTTTGACGATCCGACTACAAACATGCACGACGTTGCGCCTTAGCAATCGCTAAACCAATCTCCGAGGTTCTTGACGATGCGGAAGCACGATCAGCCCGACCACAAAGGTCTATTCCTGCACGCAATCGAAGAACAAGCAAGAATATGATAATGCAATCTGAATATTGCGAATATATATGAAGTATTGATAAACGTGGGGATCCGTAAGCGGTCTTGGCCTGGTCGTTGGACACAAACGAAGTACGGTTGCAATGGCTAACTTTAACTAAACAAATCCCAAGGAAAAAGCTACTAGATGGATCTACTTATATAGGAGCAAGGGTGGCGACCAAGGAGGTGGGAGGACGTCCCAAGGCAGCCTAAAACTAACCCTAGGTCGTACAAGGCCAATGGGCCCAAGCGGAGGTGACGTAACACCTTTGGACTTGTAGTTTGACTCGGATTCTGCTGCAGCATCAGATTGTTTCGTCTATAACTCAACGCTCCGGACGGATTTTAAGGTGATTCCAATTGGGTTGGAAAATGCACGAAATCTATTTTCCAACAAAAAAAGAATCAACCAATTTGGAGTCCGTATGAAAAAGTTATAGACGTTTTGAGTCAGGTATGTCTGTGCAGTCCGAATCTGAGTCAGAACGTGAGAGACTTGGACTCTATCTTCTCTTGGGCCAAAAGTGACGTGAGAGAACTTTTGAACAGCAAGTAAACATCTCTTTCTCCTTATCTTCATATGTGGATTGTACAAATGTCCCATACACCTGCAATTAGACATGGCACAAAAGTTTGTGAAGTATTTTTGTCTGGATAACATAAATATATTATTGAATAGTTTGCACTAGAAATCACCTGAGAAATATGCATGTATGCAATATTTTTGGTCTCATCCAAGGTAGTCATGTCCTCATCACCAACAAGCACCCCAAGACTACGTTCAAGAGAAGCTTCCCAAGCTCAAGTCCGCGACTTCCACGAGCTACTACGACCTCTACATCGACCACGAGATTCCTTTCTATGGGACTCAAGAACCCGAGGAGTACCTCGAGTGGGAGCGTTTGATGGACGACTACCTCAAGCTACATCAAGTTCCTCCCGAAGATCAAGTGAAGTGCACCACAAGAAACTTCCACGACTACGCCTCGACATGGTGGCTTCACACACCTTCGGAGTGCTACGAGATGAGTTGGCCCAAAATGAAGAGAGCTTTGCGGCGAGAGTTCGTGCCTCCAACCTACACGGAACAACTTCGACGCCTGATAGAGGCAAAGGTGTCCCGTCTTTCGATGAGATGTTGGTTTTCGCTTTGGAGGAAGTCGACTTTGACGATCCGACTACGAACGTGCGAGGACGTCGCGCCTTAGCAATCGCTAAACCAACTCCGAGAGGTTATTGACCATGCCGGAGCACGATCAACCTGACCACGAGGGTCTGTTTCCTGCGAGCAAACGAAGAACAAGCAAGAAACTGAGATTGCAATCTGGATATTGCGAATATAAGATGAAAGCTTTATTGATCAAGGTGGGGTTCTGTGGACGCTTTGTCCGGTCGTTGAACACAAACGGCACGCGAAGTTGCAGCTATGGCGAACTTTTAATCTAAACAAAACCCAAGGTCTAAACGGTGCCCTAAGGGCTGTATATATGGAGGAAGAGGGGGGAATTTCGTGGCCCTTGGTGGAGGGGTCCGAAATCAACCCTATCTCTTGTTTCCCCACACATACGGACTCTAAAAATAGCCTATACTTGTGTATTTCGAAATTACAAGGGCCTGGCCCACTAATAAGGTGACGCAGCACCTAGAATAGCCTCGGGACGACATTTATGAAGTAGCATCTTGTATATTTCGTCCAAGGCTTCATGCACCCATTATGGTGGCTTCAAAGTCCTGAAATCATCACTTGTAACTCCGTTCTTGTTCCCCTTGCACATGGCATTATCTCCATGCTTGTTCTTGCTCCAATGTCCATCCTTCTCCAAGCTAGGGCCTTCATTTGTAAGCAAAACAAATGTATCCAATTTAGGAAGCATCATATTCTCATGAACATTAGAATCATTACCAAGAAACGAAAGTACCTGATAATTTAATTGGCGTGCGCGAGCTCTAGTAATTGGTCCAAGATATGTAGCAGAGAGGGGCTGTGGGTGTAAGAATGGTATTGATGTCCTCATCATCCTCCCCTTCTT
Organism: Aegilops longissima; assembly: GCA_021605205.1. Lineage (NCBI taxonomy): Eukaryota > Viridiplantae > Streptophyta > Magnoliopsida > Poales > Poaceae > Aegilops > Aegilops longissima. Next base: position 11,074 of record JAHIAM010001740.1, read on the forward strand.
GAAATGAAGTCGTCCTCGACGGAAGCTCATCTTTCTCACCCAAATAAGGCGTCAAATCTGCAATGTTAAAAGTGGGACTAACCCCAAAATCTGCAGGCAGCTCAAGTTTATATGCATTATCATTTATTTTCTCTAACACCTTAAATGGACCATCAAGACGTGGCATTAGCTTTGATTTGCGCAAATTAGGAAACCTATCCTTACGCAAATGTAACCAAACAAGATCTCCGGTGCAGAGACAACATGTTTTCTACCCTTATCTCCAGCAAGTTTATATTTAGCATTCATACGCTCAATGTTTTCCTTAGTTATCTCATGCATTTTAAAATCAATTCAGCACGTTCTTTAGCATCAAAATTAATCTTCTCCAAGATGGAAGAGGCAACAAATCAATAGGTGCACGAGGTAGGAAGCCATACACAATTTCAAAAGGGCACATCTTAGTAGTAGAATGCAATGAACGATTATAAGCAAATTCAATATGAGGCAAGCATTCTTCCCACATTTTCTTATTATTCTTCAAAACAGCCCTAAGCATAGTAGACAATGTTCTATTGACTACTTCAGTTTGTCCATCAGTTTGGGGTGACAAGTAGTACTAAAAGCAGTTTAGTCCCCAACTTAGCCCATAAACATCTCCAAAAGTGGCTAAGAAATTTAGTATCACGATCTGAAACAATAGTATTTGGCACACCATGCAAGTTTAATAATTTCACGAAAGAACAAATCAGCAACATTAACAGCATCATCGCTTTTATGACATGGTATAAAGTGTGCCATTTTTAGAGAATCTATCCACGACAACAAATATGCTATCCTCCCTTCTTTGTTCGAGGTAAACCTAAAACAAAGTCCATAGATATATCCTCCCAAGGAACACTAGGCACATGCAAAGGCATATATAAACCATGAGGATTGAGTCGTGACTTAGCTTTTTGACATGTAGTGCAGCGAGCAACAAAACGCTCAACATCCGCCTCATCTTTGGCCAAAAGAAATGTGTAGCAAGTATATCCTTCGCCTTCTTGACGCCAAAGTGTCCCATTAATCCTCCTCCATCGCCTCCTGCAACAACAAAAGACTTAACAGAGCTAGCAGGAATGCATAGCTTGTTAGCACGGAACACAAAACCATCATTAATAACAAACTTGTTCCATGTTCTTCCTTCTTTACAATTCTGCATTACATCTTTAAAATCAGCATCATGCACATATTGATCTTTGATGGTCTCCAAACCAAATATTTTGAAGTCAAGTTGTGAAAGCATAGTATATCGACGAGACAAAGCATCAGCAATAACATTTTCTTTACCCTTCTTGTGTTTAATGACATAAGGAAAGTCTCAATGAATTCAACCCATTTAGCATGTCTACGATTCAGTTTAGCTTGACTTTTAATATGTTTCAAAGATTCATGATCAGAATGTATAACAAATTCTTTGGGCCATAAATAATGTTGCCATGTCACTAAAGTCCTAACAAGAGCATATAATTCTTTGTCATAAGTAGAATAGTTCAGACTAGGCCCACTCAATTTTTCGTAAAAGTATGCAACAGGTTTGCCATCTTGTAATAACACACCTCCTAATCCAATTCCACTAGCATCACATTCAAGCTCGATGAGGACATCAATACCATTGTTACACCCACAGCCCCACTGCTACATATATTGGACCAATTACTAGAGCTCGCAGCACGCCAATTAAATTATCGTGTACTTTCGTTTCTTGGTAATGATTCTAATGTTCATGAGAATATGATGCTGCCTAAATTGGATACATTTGTTTTGCTTACAAATGAAGGCCCTAGCTTGGAGAAGGATGGACATTGAGCAAGAACAAGCATGGAGATAATGCCATGCAAGGGGAACAAGAACGGAGTTACAAGTGATGATTTCAGGACTTTGAAGCCACCATAATGGATGCATGAAGCCTTGGACGAAATATACAAGATGCTACTTCATAAATGTCGTCCCGAGGCTATTCTAGGTGCTGTGTCACCTTATTAGTGGGCCAGGCCCATGTAATTTCGAAATACTTAAGTATAGGCTGTTTTTAGAGTCCGTATGTGTGGGGAAACAAGAGTTAGGGTTGATTTCGGACCCCTCCACCAAGGGCCACGAAATTCCCCCTCTTCCTCCATATATACAGCCCTTAGGGCACCGCTTAGACCTTGGGTTTTGTTTAGATTAAAAGTTCGCCATAGCTGAAACTTCGCTGCATTTCGTTTGTGTTCAACGACTGCATAAAGGCGCCACAGTAACCCCACCTTGATCAATAAAGCTTTCATCTTATATTCGCAATATCCAGATTGCAATCTCAGTTTCTTGCTTGTTCTTGGTTTGCTCGCAGGAAACAGACCCTCGTGGTCGTTGATCGTGCTCGGCGTGGTCAATAACCTCTCGGAGTTGGTTTAGCGATTGCTAAGGCGCGACGTCCTCAAGACGCTCAGTAGTCGGATCGTCAAAGTCGACTTCCTCCAAAGCGAAAACCACATCTCATCGAAAGACGGGACACCTTTGCCTCTATCAAGCTCAAAAGTCTTATTAAAGTCAGGAAGTTGGAGTAAAGGAGCATGTGTCAACTTATCTTTCAATACCGTGAAGGCTTCTTCCATGCGGTACCCCAAACAAAAGGCACATCCTTCTTTGTAAGCTCATTGAGAGGTGCAGCAATGGTGCTAAAGTCTCTCACAAAACGCCTATAGAAACCAGCGAGTCCAAGAAAACTCCTCACTTGTGTGACCGTTTTGGGCTGCGGCCAACTCTCAATAGCTTCAATCTTGGCTTTATCAACTTCAATTCCCCTGTGGAGTAACAACATAGCCAAGAAAAGATACTCGGTCGGTGCAAAAGGTGCACTTCCCAAGGTTACCAAACAAACGTGCATCACGAGAGCATTAAAAACAGCACGTAAATGTTCCAAATGTTCTTCCAAAGTTTTGCTATAAATCAGTATATCATCAAAGTAAACTACCACAAATCGTCCAATGAAAGCACGTAAAACTTCGCTCATTAATCTCATGAAAGTACTAGGTGCATTAGTTAACCCAAAAGGCATGACTAACCACTCATATAATCCAAACTTAGTTTTAAATGCTGTTTTCCATTCATCTCCCAATTTCATACGAATTTGATGGTATCCACTACGCAAATCAACTTTGGAGAATATTGTAGAGCCACTCAATTCATCAAGCATATCATCTAGCCTAGGAATAGGATGACGATAACTAATAGTAATATTATTAATGCCTCTACAATCAACACACATACGCCGACGCACCATCCTTTTTAGGCACTAGTATAATAGGAACAGCACAAGGAATAAGAGATTCACGATATAACCTTTGTCGAGCAGTTCTGTACTTGACGATAATCTCCTTCGCCTCCTTTGGATTGGTACGGTATGGTGCACGGTTGGTAGCGATGCACCGGAATTAAGTCAATTTGATGCTCAATCCTCGAATAGGTGGTAATCCGGTGGCACGCCTTGTGGGAAGACGTCGCGAACCCCGCAAAATGTTAGTGACAAGAGGGGCAAAGAGGAAGGCACGTCCTCGAATGAAAATAATGCCTCTTTGCACACAAAAGCATAGCAAACAGATTTGTTAGAATCTAGCTCATCAATATCAGATTTGGTGGCAAATAAACATGCACTTTTCAGTTTAATTTCGAAGCAACATTAGATGGTTTATTATTAGGCTTCATTTGTTGCTCAAATTCTTTTGCCACAATCTGATTTTCACTCCTATTTTCTCTTGTTTTGCTTTATTAGCTCTATTAATATCATCTTTCAAAATAGAATCAGGAGTCATAGGAAGCAAAGTAATATTTTTATCCTTGTGAACAAGAGTATACTGATTGTTTCTACCATGGTGTACAGAATTTTTATCAAATTGCCATGGTCTACCAAGTAATAAGGAACATGCTTGCATAGGGACCACATCACAATCAACATAATCAGCATATGTAGAGATACTAAAATACACACGAACAATACGTGTTACCTAACCTTGCCGCTGTTGTTGAACCATTGGATGTAGTAAGGATGTGGATGTGGTCTTGTGGTGAGAGAAAGCTTCTCCACCATGTCCATGCTAGCCAAGTTGTTGCAGCTCCCTCCATCTATGATGACGCTGAATAGAACGCTCCTTCACAACTCCCTTTGTATGGAACAAGTTATGCCTCTGATTTTGCTCACTTGTGTAACCTGCACACTCAAAACACGTTGAGCAACTAAACATTCATACTGTCAAGATCTTCAGCAGCCATGTATTGCGCCTCAAGATCGTAATCATCTCCACCGTGTTCTTCATGTGTAATAAGAGCCAAAGTCTCTTCATCATAGTCACTAGCGACTCATACCCACCATCCTCAAGAGCAATCATCACACGCTGAGATTGGCATTCTCTCATAAAATGTCCTCTTCCCTTACAACGACGACAAATAATATCACTTGTGTGCCCTGTTGACGCCATGGAAGAAGAAGAGCTCTGTAGGCCCAGCAGTGTACTCTTGGCGAGATAGTGGTGGTTGTGCCTGCTTTCTTGTATCACGGTTGGAGGTGGCAGCCGACGGAGGTGCCGTGTAGTAGAACGTGTGGAAGTAGATGATGCCGTGGTGTCCATGATGAAGGTCGACCTGCGAGAAAAGTTAGTCCGCGCCAAGGCCCCGTCGATCCTGCACTTCACGCTCAGCTTTACAAGCAAGATGGAATAATCGAGTGATATTATTATAATCCTTGTAGTCTAGAATGGTCTGAATCTCTATTTAATCCACCAGAAAACATGCAAGCATAGCTTCATTCTCCTCAACAATACCACATCTAATCAAGCCAGTTTGTAATTCCCGATAATATTCTTCACCGAATTTTTCCTTGTCTTAAGCGCTGCAATTTTGAAGTAATTCACGTTGATAATATGGTGGAACCCAACGAGTACGCATAGCAGTTTTCAAAGCAGCCCAAGTAGCTGGAACAGGATATAATCTACAATGTTCAGACCACCAAACACATGCAAAGCTAGTGAAAGCACAAACAAGCAGCAGAACACGCCTCTCCTCGGGATATTGTAAACATGTAAATCGTTGTTCAGTTTCTAACTCCCAAGTAAGATAAATATCAGGAACATATCTACCCTCAAATGGTGGAATATTCAATTTCAGTTTAGGGAGATGGTCATGATCTCGTACTCAAGGGGAGCCCAACATTGCCATTATTTGCATGTGGACGACCTGGTGGTTGTGGTGCTGGTGGTTGCACGTAGTTCGATGTTGATCAACCTCATCCTCGAAATCTCTCACATAATCATCCTCCCCACCGCAGCAGCAGGAGCCATGTATATCAACAAGCAGCACCAGCAGCTTGGCCAGTGAAGAGGGACACGGAAGCTCGGCGGAGGGCTGTTTCGCGATGTGGAGGTAGTCCTTGTTGTTGTAGTAGAGGTGCGTTAGGTGCAGCCGGTGGTGGTGGTGGTAGACGCACGAGCAATTCATTAAACTTGTTATCGAGCTTTGTTTCAACGCCTTCTCAATGCCATCTATCTTCTCCATGGCCTCTTCAAATCTATTGAGCACATCTTCCACCTGCCCACTCATCATTTGTTGAAATTTATCATGTAGCGCTTTGTTTGTCATGTTCTCCCGATCGATCACGCCGGCTTGTGATCCTGCCATGGTTAGCAGCAATAGAAACACACAAGAATATGATCGACAGACTACTAGGAAGTGGTGGTGGTGGTGTGGTGGACAGTCACAAATCCATCAAGCAACTCTCAAATTCTTACCAGTTCTTACCCAAGAAGAAAGGTGATCGGCAACCGATGTAGTCAAAACTCTCAAAGCTTGGATAGAGCGATTACTGTGGAGAGTCAAACGCACGATGTAGATGTATGTGGAGCTCAAGGCTTATAATATGGTAGCAAAAGGGTCAGCAATAATCAATTCAGAGATGCAAAGTTGAATAAACGCTCAACGACGCAGATCTTGGCTGGTCCTAGGCTAGACCGTGCTAGAGACGCGAGCCTAGAACACTAACAAAATCACGGCGCTGCATGTAAACAAGGGAAAAGCACACTGGATTTTTTTTGTTTTTTCTCTTTTTTTTTTTTGCTGCTTTTTTTTTTTTGCGAAAAATCACTATAATGGCGAGTGTCTCAAAACTCTTCCGAGATCAACTCGACAGGATGGGCACGAAATTTTTTCGACCAAATTTTTTTTTTCGACTGCCTGGACCCAAAAACTGGAAACGGGTCAAAAAAAACTTTCTATAACGGCGACTGTCTCAATACACTTAGAAACACTTCAAAACAGGATAGCCAGAAAATTTTTCGACAAGTGCGTTTTGGAAAATTTTGGGCCTAAACGAGGGTGGTTTCAGACTCTTTTTTTTTCGAAACCTACTCCGCAAGGAAACACGAACCGGAAACTAGATGGATCTCGAAAACAAACCTAATATGAGAAGAACTCGGATTGGTGGTGGATATATGGTGGTGGTATATGGCAGCGGTGGTAGTATATGGATATGGATCGGTGGTGGTATATGGACACGGATTGGTGGTGGTATATGGATACGGATTCGAGCGGTGATGGTAGGTGGCGAGGCGATGATGATGTGCGGTGGCGGCGTGACAACCGATGACCGAACTCAAACTCTAAAAGACTAGACGCTAAGACCAGCAACTAGACACGACGATGCAACCGCAAATTCAACAAAGCAAAACCCTAAAAAGATTATGCAAAGGCTCAGATTGGTTCGGATATGATGAACTAACCCTAATTTTTTTGGCTTTTTCGTGGACTATAGGTATGAAGAATGACTCGATCTAAACTACGGAAAACTGTAAAATCTCACCGAGCAACCTGAAAATCTGATACCACTTGATAGAGGCAAAGGTGTCTCGCCTTTCGATGAGATGTTGGTTTTCGCTTTGGAGGAAGTCGACTTTGACGATCCGACTACGAACGGCGAGGACGCCGCTACTTAGCAATCGCTAAACCAACTCCGAGAGGTTATTGACCACGCCGAGCACGATCAACGACCACGAGGGTCTGTTTCTGCGAGCAAACGAAGAACAAGCAAGAAACTGAGATTGCAATCTGGATATTGCGAATATAAGATGAAAGCTTTATTGATCAAGGTGGGGTTCTGTGACGCCTTTGTCTGGTCGTTGAACACAAACGAAGTACGCGAAGTTGCAGCTATGGCGAACTTTTAATCTAAACAAAACCCAAGGTCTAAACGGTGCCCTAAGGGCTGTATATATGGAGGAAGAGGGGGAATTTCGTGGCCCTTGGTGGAGGGGTCCGAAATCAACCCTATCTCTTGTTTCCCCACACATACGGACTCTAAAAATAGCCTATACTTGTGTATTTCGAAATTACAAGGGCCTGGCCCACTAATAAGGTGACGCAGCACCTAGAATAGCCTCGGGATGACATTTATGAAGTAGCATCTTGTATATTTCGTCCAAGGCTTCATGCACCCATTATGGTGGCTTCAAAGTCCTGAAATCATCACTTGTAACTCCGTTTGTTCCCCTTGCATGGCATTATCTCCATGCTTGTTCTTGCTCCAATGTCCATCCTTCTCCAAGCTAGGGCCTTCATTTGTAAGCAAAACAAATGTATCCAATTTAGGAAGCATCATATTCTCATGAACATTAGAATCATTACCAAGAAACGAAAGTACCTGATAATTTAATTGGCGTGCGCAAGCTCTAGTAATTGGTCCAGTATATGTAGCAGTAGGGGCTGTGGGTGTAAGAATGGTATTGATGTCCTCATCAACGCCAATTGGAGAACACCATCCAAGGATCCAAGTCCATCGACGCGTACTTCAAGGAGATGAAGATTGCCTTGCGACGAGCCGGCATGGACGACCCCATGTCAATGAAGTTCCACTTCATGATGGGATTGCACAACGACATCTCCAAGACCATCTTCCTCGAGAACTACAAGTCCATCGACGACTACTACATTGGTGCTCTCAAGGCGGAACAAGAACTCATGAAGGCCAACGCTTCTCCACCCCAAGCAAACTTCATGGAGACCAAGCTCTACGACAAGCATGAGGCTAGTACCACCATGATGTCCAAGCCCGACAAGCTCCAAGACGATGCTCCGAAGTACAACTTCACCGCCATCCCTCTTTGTGGCATTGATGATGCCGAGTCTACCTTGACTCTTTTTCAAGATGGTGCGTCGACAAGTACAACTACGGAGACCTTCAAGGACCAAGCTTTGGAGGCAAGCGACAAGGTGGCGAGCAAGGATGATGCTTCCATCTTAGGAGGCGAGAGTGATGCTGTGCCATCTTCGGCCTTCATCGATGACGAGAGTGATGTTGAGCCATCTTCGGCCTTCATCCACGACGAGAGCGATGATGTGCCATCTTCGCCTTCATCCACGCATTTACTACTACGAGACGGTTGAGCATGGGATTTTCCCTTCGACCACGGCGACGTCCGATGACTTGAGTGACTTTTGCCACCATATTGAGAGTGAGAGTGACTTCACCACTAGCCCCATACATGATGAGCTGCCCCAATTCCCATGTGAGGAGAGCCACAACCCCCACCACTTGAGTGACATGAGTGACTCCCCATATGTGAGATTGAGTGCACCTATTTTGAGGGAGTGAGTGAACCACCACATAGAGAGAGTGAGATAGTTGATAGGTCTAGTGAGGCCATTTTGATGCGGAGCATCCATCACTCATCCCCACGGACGTGCCTACACCTCCCTCAACACCACCGGGACCCATGACAAGAGCCCGAGCTAAGGCTATTGAAGATAAGGTGAACTCGCTCCTCTCCGAACTTCTTATTTCTACCCATGAGACATGGCTACTACCTCATTCAGAAACTCTATGTGTAATCAGGTACATGGAGGCGAACCAAGGATCTACTACTTGCAAGAGCCAAGACGGCGAGAACCCCAAGTATGTCGAAGAGGAAGAAGGGATGCAGCTGAAGCTACAGGACACGGACGTCCGATGATAGAGGCAAAGGTGTCCCGTCTTTCGATGAGATGTTGGTTTTCGCTTTGGAGGAAGTCGACTTTGACGATCCGACTACGAACGTGCGAGGACGTCGCGCCTTAGCAATCACTAAACCAACTCCGAGAGGTTATTGACCACGCCGAGCACGATCAACTCGACCACGAGGGTCATTTTCTGCGAGCAAACGAAGAACAAGCAAGAAACTGAGATTGCAATCTGGATATTGCGAATATAAGATGAAAGCTTTATTGATCAAGGTGGGGTTCTGTGGACGCCTTTTGTCCGGTCGTTGAACACAAACGGCACGCGAAGTTGCAGCTATGGCGAACTTTTAATCTAAACAAAACCCAAGGTCTAAACGGTGCCCTAAGGGCTGTATATATGGAGGAAGAGGGGAATTTCGTGGCCCTTGGTGGAGGGGTCCAAATCAACCCTAACTCTTGTTTCCCCACACATACGGACTCTAAAAACAGCCTATACTTAAGTATTTCGAAATTACATGGGCCTGGCCCAATAATAAGGTGACGCAGCACCTAGAATAGCCTATGGACGAATATTATGAAGTGGCATCTTGTATATTTCGTCCAAGGCCTCATGCACTCATTAGGGTGGCTTCAAAGTCTGGAATCATCACTTGTAACTCCGTTCTTGTTCCCTTGCATGCCAACATCTCCATGCTTGAACTTGCTCCAAGGTTCATCTTTCTTGTCCATGGTAGGCCCTTCATTTGTAAGCAAAACAAATGTATCCAATTTAGGCAGCATCATATTCTCATGAACATTGGAATCGTTACCAAGAAACGAAAGTACCGATAATTCAATTGGCGTCGCTGAGCTCTAGTAATTGGTCCAGTATGTATAGCAGCAGGGGTTGTGGGTGTAACAATGGTATTGATGTCCTCATCATCCTCCCCTTCTTGAAATGAAGTCGTCCTCGACGGAAGCTCATCTTCCTCACCCAAATAAGGCTTCAAATCTGCAATGTTAAAAGTGGGACTAACCCCAAAATCTGCAGGCAGCTCAAGTTTATATGCATTATCATTTATTTTCTCTAACACCTTAAATGGACCATCAGCACGTGGCATTAGCTTTGATTTATGCAAATGAGGAAACCTATCCTTACATAAATGTAACCAAACAAGATCTCCAGGTGCAAAGACAACATGTTTTCTACCCTTATCTCCAACAAGTTTATATTTAGCATTCATACGCTCAATGTTTTCCTTAGTTAACTCATGCATTTTTAAAATCAATTCAGCACGTTCCTTAGCATCAAAATTAACCTTCTCAGAAGATGGAAGAGGCAACAAATCAATAGGTGCACGAGGTAGGAAGCCATACACAATTTCAAAAGGGCACATCTTAGTAGTAGAATGCAATGAACGATTATAAGCAAATTCAATATGAGGCAAGCATTCTTCCCACATTTTCTTATTATTCTTCAAAACAGCCCTAAGCATAGTAGACAATGTTCTATTGACTACTTCAGTTTGTCCATCAGTTTGGGGTGACAAGTAGTACTAAAAGCAGTTTAGTCCCCAACTTAGCCCATAAACATCTCCAAAAGTGGCTAAGAAATTTAGTATCACAATCTGAAACAATAGTATTTGGCACACCATGCAAGCGAATAATTTCACGAAAGAACAAATCAGCAACATTAACAAAGATCATCGCTTTTATGACATGGTATAAAGTGTGCCATTTTCGAGAATCTATCCACGACAACAAATATGCTATCCTCCCTTCTTTGTTCGAGGTAAACCTAAAACAAAGTCCATAGATATATCCTCCCAAGGGACACTAGGCACGTGCAAAGGCATATATAAACCATGAGGATTGAGTCGTGACTTAGCTTTTTGACATGTAGTGCAGCGAGCAACAAAACGCTCAACATCCGCCTCATCTTTGGCCAAAAGAAATGTGTAGCAAGTATATCCTCCGTCTTCTTCACGCCAAAGTGTCCCATTAATCCTCCTCCATGCGCCTCCTGCAACAACAAAAGACGAACAGAGCTAGCAGGAATGCATAGCTTGTTAGCACGAACACAAAACCATCATTAATAACGAACTTGTTCCATGTTCTTCCTTCTTTACAATTCTGCATTACATCTTTAAAATCAGCATCATGCACATATTGATCTTTGATGGTCTCCAAACCAAATATTTTGAAGTCAAGTTGTGAAAGCATAGTATAGCGACGAGACAAAGCATCAGCAATAACATTTTCTTTACCCTTCTTGTGTTTAATGACATAAGGGAAAGTCTCAATGAATTCAACCCATTTAGCATGTCTACGATTCAGTTTAGCTTGACTTTTAATATGTTTCAAAGATTCATGTTCAGAATGTACAACAAATTCTTTGGGCCATAAATAATGTTGCCATGTCTGATGAGGACATCAATACCATTGTTACACCCACAGCCCCTACTGCTACATATACTGGACCAATTACTAGAGCTCGCGCACGCCCATTAAATTATCAGGTACTTTCGTTTCTTGGTAATGATTCTAATGTTCATGAGAATATGATGCTGCCTAAATTGGATACATTTGTTTTGCTTACAAATGAAGGCCCTAGCTTGGAGAAGGATGGACATTGGAGTGAGAACAAGCATGGAGATAATGCCATGCGCAAGGGGAACAAGAAAGGAGTTACAAGTGATGATTTCAGGACTTTGAAGCCACCATAATGGGTGCATGAAGCCTTGGACGAAATATACAAGATGCTACTTCATAAATGTCGTCCCGAGGCTATTCTAGGTGCTCGTCACCTTATTATTGGGCCAGGCCCATGTAATTTCGAAATACTTAAGTATAGGCTGTTTTAGAGTCCGTATGTGTGGGGAAACAAGAGTTAGGGTTGATTTGGACCCTCCACCAAGGGCCACGAAATTCCCCCCTCTTCCTCCATATATACAGCCCTTAGGGCACCGTTTAGACCTTGGGTTTTGTTTAGATTAAAAGTTCGCCATAGCTGCAACTTCGTGTACTTCGTTTGTGTTCAACGACCAGACAAAGGCGTCACAGAACCCCACCTTGATCAATAAAGCTTTCATCTTATATTCGCAATATCCAGATTGCAATCTCAGTTTCTTGCTTGTTCTTCGTTTGCTCGCAGGAAACAGGCCCTCGTGGTCGTTGATCGTGCTCGGCGTGGTCAATAACCCTCGGAAGTTGGTTTAGCGATTGCTAAGGCGTATGACGTCTCGACGATCGTAGTCGGATCGTCAAGGTCGACTCCCACAGAAACGATAGCCACCATCTCATCGAAACATCGGGACACCTTTGCCTTTATCAATGTCTCTAAAGTCCGAACAAGAGCATATAATTCTTTGTCATAAGTAGAATAGTTCACACTAGGCCCACTCAATTTTTCAGAAAAGTATGCAACAGGTTTTCCATCTTGTAATAACACACCTCCTAATCCAATTCCACTAGCATCACATTCAAGCTCAAAAGTTTTATTAAAGTCAGGAAGTTGGAGTAAAGGAGCATGTGTCAACTTATCTTTCAATACCGTGAAAGCTTCTTCCTGTGCGGTACCCCAAACAAAAGGCACATCCTTCTTTGTAAGCTCATTGAGAGGTGCAGCAATGGTGCTAAAGTCTCTCACAAAACGCCTATAGAAACCAGCGAGTCCAAGAAAACTCCTCACTTGTGTGACCGTTTTGGGCTGCGGCCAACTCTCAATAGCTTCAATCTTGGCTTTATCAACTTCAATTCCCTGTGGAGTAACAACATAGCCAAGAAAAGATACTCGGTCGGTGCAAAAGGTGCACTTCCCAAGTGATGTAGGGCGGAACCCTACGTGGACGATCTTTCACGTTTGGAGTGGGATCCCTCGAAGAACACGATGAACACGGGGAAGAACGGAGAGAAATCACAAGGGGAAACACTCAAGAACAAGTCCAATCACACATCCACTAGACAATCAGACACACAAGATCACAAGGTACATGAACAACAAAGGGAAAGATACAAGGTAAGGTTCATCTCCAAGAGGAGGTCTTGATGATATCCTAGAAGGATCTTCCCCAAGGGGTCTTGATGATATCCATGCAGGATCTTCTCACATGGAGGTCTTGAACTCCATGGGAGTGGTAGTCTCTCTCTCTCTCAAGAGTAGAGGTAGGAGCAAAGCTCACCTAAGAATGAGCTATCATTTTTGCTGACCCTAGAAAGGAGGTGGAGGTGGTCTATTTATAGTCTAAGCCACGAAGGGGTAAGTGGGAGAGGGATACAAGGCAAAGGCCCTGGCTGCTGCAAGACAGGCAGAGCGGTAGTACCGGACACATGAGCGGTAGTACCGCTTGGAGGGTCTGAGCGGTAGTACCGCTTGCTTTGGGCGGTAGTACCGTTCTTTTCGGACTGGCAGGTCCTTCTTCTTCGTCTTCGCTTCGGGCTTCCCTCGCGGATGGTGTAGTGGTTCCTTGGCGCTTGCACTCCTCCTCGACATCCGTGAAGCTCCAACAATACCTATGCATGCACACGGGAGAAGTGTCAAGTAGTATACCATCCTCGAAGGGGTCAAGTGAGCACGTGTAAAGGAGAAGATTCACCTTTATGTATGAGAAGTAGAGGTCACACGTGTCACTTGCCAAACGGACTCTTGACATGGTGATGACCGTAGGATGCTCCGCATCATCCCCTCCCCCTTGGAAAAGATCCGACCTCGGATCGAAAACCAAATCACCATGGGAAAGAGATGTCGTTGCCGTGTCGAAGCGGTCGATCACCAAGCGCTCATCATCTTGAAGCTCGAAATAGGCACTCTCCAATGTCGCACTGCCTTGTGATTCCTTCAAAAGTAGCAAATAGAACAAACACTTGAAAAACAAATGTGGTTAGCGTTAGTGCAAAACCAAGCATTCAAGAGGTGATTCACCAAACAAGTGTTGTCATCAAGCATAGCATAGGGTGTGACAAAGGATTGTGACATGGCATGTAAGCCTATGAATTGAGCAAAATAAAGGTCATCATGGAAACAAGCATGTAAACGTGAGGTAGTGATGCAAATATGTGTGACAAGAGAATAAGCATCTACCTCAAGATCATAGCAATCATGCATAAAGCGCTCAACAAATGGTCGATGGTAGGCATAGGAATCATTCACAACACCAAATAAGATGAGATGTCTAAACACATGGGTCAAGTGCAAGACAATCCAAGCATAATGTGCATAGGGTGTAGTGTATATAGTGTGGCACTCAACACAATATAAAGAGCAATTGTTCATCATGTGTGAGGCAATCAAGTGAATCATGTAACGACCAAAGGGACATGGCATATGTGAAGAAATGATATTGGTGCAACCAACCATATGATAGTAGCAAGTAGTCCGCGAATTGGATGCAACACACAAGGTATATATGTCATGAAGCATGGAAATGTGGGAATCATGGGTGAAAGCAATATCTCGAGTATGCGTGCAAATGGTGCAAGCAACACATGAAGTATGATCCACAATATCCAAGCTCAAGAAGGATGTCACCTTGAAGGCGTGTCCTTGTGCATTCTTCACAATGCCGAAGTGGAAGCAAATGCGGTGTAGAAGCGATTCGTGGTAGAATGTATGAGGCTCGCTCTCAAGAGCTCGAATGGTCAACTCACGTGAAGTGGAAGTCGACACGAAGTCCAAGAATCCTACACATGCACAAAACAAAACAAAGAACGATAAGCATGGTAGATGAACTCATCATCCATCATGATGGTTCTCAGCTTTTGCACATAACCATTAGAAGCACAAGTGCATGAATAATATGATGCAACAATGGCAATATTCATGGCACTAGGTATATGGTGCAAAGAAGTAAGACAAGCATGCTTCACATGTAATATGTCAAAATCTCCAATCATGTGTGAGAATGCTATGGGGGCAAACTCATGAGCAAGACGAATAACATGGTTGCACTCAATACATGGCAAATCATCTAGCATGAGAGAGGCAATATATGGAGATATGTGACAAGAAGCAATGACAATCATGTGCAAAGCATGGAAATGGTTGTCATCAACCGCATGAAATGAGCAAGTATGAATCATAGGTGATGCAAGACAAGCAAGAATATCAATCATGTCGTGCAAACTAGTGGAGCGAAGATGCAACACACTAGAGTAAATCATGGCAATCATGTCATGTGAGCAAATAATAGGCATAGGGAATGCACATGACATATCACAAGCACGAACACAAAGCAAGATGAAAGTATCATCATAGGAATGGGTCATGAATAGAACATGGCAATAACAAGTGATATCTCCACCAAGCTTGCAAATACACATACAAGTACTAGAATCAATCATCATGTGTAATGCAAAGCAGGGCTCACAAATGCATGGCAAAGGCATAGGAATGGGCATATCATGCAAAGTGAACATGGCAATATGGGCAAAGGATGTATAATGGAAAACAATCCATAGCCAAGTGAGGGCTGTGTAGAAGAAATGCACGAAGGATTTGCGCAAAGAGAGCGGTGGGAAAGACAATCCATGGGATCCCAAATCATCGTTGCTCTCTAGAGCTCGTTTTGTCAACTCGTGGGATTGCGAGGTCGACAAGTATTCATGGGTACCTACACAAAAGAGACACAAACCAAAGAAATTGTGCGCGTGGTAAATGTACACATCATCCATCATGATGTGTATGTGCACGTGTGAGTTAGCACAAGATAAGCATCGCTCAAAGAAATTTGATGCATGGTATAAGAACATGTCATCCATCATGAAAGAATAGTTATTATGTATGACACGATGGGTACACAAATTGAGAGTGCAAGTATATGGCGATCGATAGCATTTTCATTCATGGGGAGCATGTGGTGCACACAAGTATGGGTATCATGCAATGAATGGGATGGATCAAATTCTCCTAACATGTATGAGGATACTATGGGGGCCTCCTCATGAGCAATAGCGGAAACATCACATGGAGAAAATGGACAACATCCAAAACAATGCATATCCGGCTAGGAGGGCATGGCATGGCATATGAGATAAATGATGCAAAGGAGCATATCAATATCATCACAAGAAAAACAAATGCCAATAACCATGGGCTTGTCATCTATGCCATATGTGCAAATTGGGTTTATTTTAATGGCATATGCATAGTCACTATGGAGAGATTGCAAATAAGACATATGGTTGATCTCATGCATAGTATATGACAAGTCAAGCGGATTAGCAAACATGATGTGACCTAAAGAATTGTCACAAGAAATCCTATGTAACATAGCATCACAACTAATAGACTCCACATGAGAATCATCATATTCATCATAAATGGGCAAATCATCACATGGGGAAATCATACTAGAATGAAGCATGTCAATAGGGTGATCAACATCATGCAAGCAATCAATGTCAAGGATGTCCACTAGTGGGACTAGAGCATCACCGTCACCTATGTTACCTTTGTCATTCCACTCAAGTGGTGTAGGTGAGGTGGGAAAGACCAAATGGTGGTCATCTTCATCTTGATGGAACCATGTGGGGGGTGCATCATAGTCCACCATGGCCATCGCCTTGTCCAAAGGGAGGACGAAGTCGTCGAGGATCGGCGTCATCATAAATGGGACCTAGCACCAAATGAGAAGACACAATAGAGGTAGAGGTCAAGTCGTTAGTGTTGAAAGTGGCCTCACATGACCTATCAACTATCTCACTCTCTCTATGTGGTGGTTCACTCACTCCCTCAAAATAGGTGCACTCAAACTCTCGTATGGTGGAGTCACTCATCTCACTCAAGTGGTGGTTGTGGCTCTCCTCACATGAGAATTGGGGCAACTCGTCATATATGGGGCTAGTGGTGACGTCACTCTCACTCTCAATATGGTGGCACAAGTCACTCAAGTCATCATACGTCGCCGTGGTCGAAGTGAAATACTCAACCATCTCATCGTTGCCGCCATGGATGAAGGCGAAGGTGGCACATCATCACTCTCGCCTCCAAAGATGGAAGCATCATCCTTGCTTGCCACCTTGTCCCTTGCCTCCAAAGCTTGGTCCTTGAAGGTCTCCGTGAGTCGCATTTGTCGCCGCACCATCTTGAAAAAGAATCAAGGTAGACTCGGCATCATCAATGCCACAAAGAGGGATGGCGGTGAAGTTGCACTTGGGAGCATCGTCTTGGAGCTTGTCGGGCTTGGACATCTTGGTGGTACTAGCCTCATGCTTGTCGTAGAGCTTGGTCGCCGCGAAGTGTGCTTGGGGTGGAGAAGCCTTGGCCTTCATGAATTCTTGTTCCGCCTTGAGAGCACCAATGTAGTATTCATCGATGGACTTGTAGTTCTCGAGGAATATGGTCTTGAGATGTCGTTGTAATCCCATCATGAAGTGGAACTTCATTGACATGGGGTCGTCCACGCCGGCTCGTCGCAAGGCAATCTTCATCTCCTTGAAGTACACGTCGATGGACTTGGATCCTTGGATGGTGATAGAGGCAAAGGTGTCCCGATGTTTCGATGAGATGGTGGCTATCGTTTCTGTGGGAGTCGACCTTGACGATCCGACTACGATCGCGGCGAGACGTCGCGCCTTAGCAATCGCTAAACCAACTTCCGAGGGTTATTGACCACGCCGAGCACGATCAACCTGACCACGAGGGCCTGTTTCCTGCGAGCAAACGAAGAACAAGCAAGAAACTGAGATTGCAATCTGGATATTGCGAATATAAGATGAAAGCTTTATTGATCAAGGTGGGGTTCTGTGACGCCTTTGTCTGGTCGTTGAACACAAACGAAGTACGCGAAGTTGCAGCTATGGCGAACTTTTAATCTAAACAAAACCCAAGGTCTAAACGGTGCCCTAAGGGCTGTATATATGGAGGAAGAGGGGGGAATTTCGTGGCCCTTGGTGGAGGGGTCCGAAATCAACCCTAACTCTTGTTTCCCCACACATACGGACTCTAAAAACAGCCTATACTTAAGTATTTCGAAATTACATGGGCCTGGCCCAATAATAAGGTGACGCAGCACCTAGAATAGCCTCGGGACGACATTTATGAAGTAGCATCTTGTATATTTCGTCCAAGGCTTCATGCACCCATTATGGTGGCTTCAAAGTCCTGAAATCATCACTTGTAACTCCGTTCTTGTTCCCCTTAGCATGGCATTATCTCCATGCTTGTTCTTGCTCCAATGTCCATCCTTCTCCAAGCTAGGGCCTTCATTTGTAAGCAAAACAAATGTATCCAATTTAGGCAGCATCATATTCTCATGAACATTAGAATCATTACCAAGAAACGAAAGTACCGATAATTTAATTGGCGCGCTGTGAGCTCTAGTAATTGGTCCAAGATATGTCGCAAAGAGGGGCTGTGGGTGTAACAATGGTATTGATGTCCTCATCAGATGGTGTTCTCCAATTGGCGTCGAAGTTGTTCCGTGTAGGTTGGAGGCACGAACTCTCGCCGCAAAGCTCTCTTCATCTTGGGCCAACTCATCTCGTAGCACTCCGAAGGTGTGTGAAGCCACCATGTCGAGGCGTAGTCATGGAAGTTTCTTGTGGCGCACTTCACTTGATCTTCGGGAGGAACTTGATGTAGCTTGAGGTAGTCATCCATTAAACGCTCCCACTCGAGGTACTCCTCGGGTTCTTGAGTCCCATAGAAAGGAATCTCGTGGTCGATGTCGAGGTCGTAGTAGCTCGTGGAAGTCGCGGACTTGAGCTTGGGGAGCTTCTCTTGAGCGTAGTCTTGGGGTGCTTGTTGGCGAAGATGCCGAATATCCGAAGGCGAAGATGCCTTGAAGTCGCTTGGCGAAGATGCCAAGGGAGATGGTGAAGTCGTTGAGCGGTTGTTGATGTTGAGCTCTTGACCTTCACGTTCTTGTTGATGATGGTGTCGATGCCGATGTGATGTTGCGGAGATGGTCGCTCGGAAGGATGTGCTCTTGAGCGTCTTCTCAAGATGAGGAAGATCGCTTGTAGGACTTGATGAGGATTTGATCTCCTCCATTTTAGCTTGCATCTTGGTGTCGTAGTTGTTGTTCGTGGCATCGAACTCGTCGTTGTTGTTGTAGACCGAAGGTGAAATGCCTTGCCTATCCATCACAAGACTCGAGTAGAGGTGAGTAGGAAATGAGATAAACAATACCAAGTTACCTTTTCCCAAAGTTGAGGATGTATCCGTTTCACTCAATGTGAGATGAAAGAATAGTGGAATTGGTATCGGACTTGTTCACTCACACCTATCAAGTAAAGCTTATGGTAGAGCTCGGTGAGGATAGTGGCACAAAATTTGATGCAAAATGTTAGCAAGAGTCAATAATGTTGAAAGAGATTCACAAATTCGCAAGCGAAACAAGTAGACCAATAGCAATATGTGGCACACGGAACACACACACGGATAGATAAATGGGGCCGTGCAACCAAGGAATGAGCTCAAAATGTGGAATCCACCAAAACGCTCGTGTTGCACAACTCAAGAGAGACGCTAGCACGATTGCTCAATAGGCGGATCGACACTTGTGCACAACCTATAAGATGCAAAATGGATAAACTTCTATCCCAAGTATGCTATGTATGTATGGTTCGGTGTTTCTCTCAAGATGATCCAAGATGATCGGATATGATAATTTTATATGCAATGTGGTATGATGCTATGGCACTTGCTTACAAGCTTCTTTGCTCTTTCTCTCTTTTGCTTAAAAGCTTTATTCTCTTTTTTTTGTATGTATGGCCACTTTTGCACAATGCACAAACCAAGATAGCTATTGTGTATATGCGGGAACGATATTGTGACACAATGGATGATATGATGATACCAAGATGATATGGTATGTATGCAATGGATGGTGTAGATCACTAATGTGCACAAGTAACGTTGCCGGCAATACTCAAATGGCTAGTCTCGATAGGGAAGTAACATAAAATGGGCTAGGGTTATCAATGCAATTTGCAAGGGAATATACAATGGTGTCGTCGAGGTTACCGCCCTTATGCGATGATGAGTGGCGGTGTTCTTGATGTAGATACCAAGATGATGGAGACTCGTCCTAAGTAGCGAAACACCTTAGGAAACGGAAAACCGCGAACTCAAAATCTCAAATGACAAATGTCAAATGGTGGTAGCGGGAATGTGGTGGTGGTTTGCACTTGGCAATGCGGAAGTGGAATGATGGGCTATACACGTGTCGGAGTTGAAGTTTCCATCCCTAAGTAGCCGAAACACCTTAGGAGACATAAGCCACAACTCAAACAAGCTCAAATAACTATTGGGTTAAGTTGGGTTGTCGGAAGTGTATGGTGGGCAAGCCTATGTGGAAGTGGTGGTGGTGGTTGATGAAGAAGCAATCGTCCCTAAGTAGCCGAAACACCTTAGGATACTCGAATCACTACTCAAGCAACCACTAATGCTATGGGGAACAAAATTGGTTAGGTTGCGGAAGTCGGTGGTGGTTATGCGGAGGATGTGGCGGAAGCCCTAGGCAAAGATGCCAAAGTTTACAAAATTTGATGGAGTCAAATGGTGATGGTAGTATTTTTATTGGAAGGGGGATGTCAATAGCTTCAAAACGAGCTAAAGAACGCCAAAATCGGACTCGGATGAATTAGTTATGGCCAAACGGTGAAAGTCGGAAGGCTGAAGCTGGCTAGGGCGGTAGTACCATTACTGGGAGGGCGGTAGTACCGCTCGTAAGCGGTAGTCGGTAGTACCGCCGTGTCGGGTTTTTTCGCAAAATCTGGCTCGGGAGGCGGTAGTGCCGCTTGAAGGGCGGTAGTACCGCTTGAGGTGCTAAGCGGTAGTACCGCTTGGAAGGGCGATAGTACCGCTCGTGTCGGGATTTTTCGCAAATCTGGATATAGGCGCGATTTTGGGGCGGAAATGGATGATTTGGGGTCAAAATTGGAGAGATTTCGTGGATGGGAAGTGGGGAAACTTGGGAAATGCTAGATCCACTCGAAACCAAGCAAATCCATGGATAAAATCAACAAAACATCATCAAAACTAACAAATCACAAAAAATTTGGGGCTATTTTTGGTGGGGATTTTGGATTTAGGACGAAATCAACAAAATCAAGCTAGAAAAAGAGGGTAGGGGCTCCAAAAACGTGATCAACGTGGCTCGATACCATAGATGATGTAGGCGGAACCCCACGTGGACGATCTTTCACGTTTGGAGTGGGATCCTCAAGAACACGATGAACACGGGAAGAACGGAGAGAAATCACAAGGGAAACACTCAAGAACAAGTCCAATCACACATCCACTAGACAATCGGACACACAAGATCACAAGGTACATGAACAACAAAGGGAAAGATACAAGGTAAGGTTCATCTCCAAGAGGAGGTCTTGATGATATCCTAGAAGGATCTTCCCAAGGGGTCTTGATGATATCCCGAGGATCTTCTCACATGGAGGTCTTGAACTCCATGGGAGTGGTAATCTCTCTCTCTCTCAAGAGTAGAGGTAGGAGCAAAGCTCACCTAAGAATGAGCTATCATTTTGCTGACCCTAGAAAGGAGGTGGAGGTGGTCTATTTATAGTCTAAGCCACGAAGGGGTAAGTGGGAGGGGATACAAGGCCAAAGGCCCATGGCTGCAAGACTGGCAGAGAGTGGTAGTCTGGGACACATGAGCGGTAGTACCGCTTGAGGGTCTGAGCGGTAGTACCGCTTGCTTTGGGCGGTAGTACCGTTCTTTTTCTGGACTGGCAGGTCCTTCTTCTTCCGTCTTCGCTTCGGGCTTCCCTCGCGGATGGTGTAGTGGTTCCTTGGCGCTTGCACTCCTCCTCGACATCCGTGAAGCTCCAACAATACCTATGCATGCACACGGGAGAAGTGTCAAGTAGTATACCATCCTCGAAGGGGTCAAGTGAGCACGTGTAAAGGAGAAGATTCACCTTTATGTATGAGAAGTAGAGGTCACACGTGTCACTTGCCAAACGGACTCTTGACATGGTGATGACCGTAGGATGCTCCGCATCACCAAGGTTACCAAACAAACGTGCATCACGTAGAGCATTAAAAACAGCACGTAAATGTTCCAAATGTTCTTCCAAAGATTTGCTATAAATCAGTATATCATCAAAGTAAACTACCACAAATCGTCCAATGAAAGCACGTAAAACTTCGTTCATTAATCTCATGAAAGTACTAGGTGCATTAGTTAACCCAAAAGGCATGACTAACCACTCATATAAACCAAACTTAGTTTTAAATGCTGTTTTCCATTCATCTCCCAATTTCATACGAATTTGATGGTATCCTGATAGAGGCTAAGGTGTCCCGATGTTTCGATGAGATGGTGGCTATCGTTTCTGTGGGAGTCGACCTTGACGATCCGACTACGATCGTGCGAGACGTCGCGCCTTAGCAATCGCTAAACCAACTTCCGAGGGTTATTGACCACGCCGGAGCACGATCAACCTGACCACGAGGGCATGTTTCCTGCGAGCAAACGAAGAACAAGCAAGAAACTGAGATTGCAATCTGGATATTGCGAATATAAGATGAAAGCTTTATTGATCAAGGTGGGGTTCTGTGGACGCCTTTGTCCGGTCGTTGAACACAAACGGCACGCGAAGTTGCAGCTATGGCGAACTTTTAATCTAAACAAAACCCAAGGTCTAAACGGTGCCCTAAGGGCTGTATATATGGAGGAAGAGGGGGAATTTCGTGGCCCTTGGTGGAGGGGTCCAAATCAACCCTAACTCTTGTTTCCCCCACATACGGACTCTAAAACAGCCTATACTTAAGTATTTCGAAATTACATGGGCCTGGCCCACTAATAAGGTGACGAAAGCACCTAGAATAGCCTCGGGACGACATTTATGAAGTAGCATCTTGTATATTTCGTCCAAGGCTTCATGCACCCATTATGGTGGCTTCAAAGTCCTGAAATCATCACTTGTAACTCCGTTTGTTCCCCTTGCATGGCATTATCTCCATGCTTGTTCTTGCTCCAATGTCCATCCTTCTCCAAGCTAGGGCCTTCATTTGTAAGCAAAACAAATGTATCCAATTTAGGCAGCATCATATTCTCATGAACATTAGAATCATTACCAAGAAACGAAAGTACCGATAATTTAATTGGCGTGCATGCGAGCTCTAGTAATTTGTCCAAGATATGTAGCAAGAGGGGCTGTGGGTGTAACAATGGTATTGATGTCCTCATCATCCTCCCTTCTTGAAATGAAGTCGTCCTCGACGGAAGCTCATATTCCTCACCCAAATAAGGCTTCAAATCTGCAATGTTAAAAGTGGGACTAACCCCAAAATCTGCAGCAGCTCAAGTTTATATGCATTATCATTTATTTTCTCTAACACCTTAAATGGACCATCAAGACGTGGCATTAGCTTTGATTTATGCAAATTAGGAAACCTATCCTTACGCAAATGTAACCAAACAAGATCTCCGGTGCAAAGACAACATGTTTTCTACCCTTATCTCCAAGAAGTTTATATTTAGCATTCATACGCTCAATGTTTTCCTTAGTTATCTCATGCATTTTAAAATCAATTCAGCACGTTCTTTAGCATCAAAATTAACCTTCTCCGAAGATGGAAGAGGCAACAAATCAATAGGTGCACGAGGTAGGAAGCCATACACAATTTCAAAAGGGCACATCTTAGTTGTAGAATGCAATGAACGATTATAAGCAAATTCAATATGAGGCAAGCATTCTTCCCACATTTTCTTATTATTCTTCAAAACAGCCCTAAGCATAGTAGACAATGTTCTATTGACTACTTCAGTTTGTCCATCAGTTTGGGGTGACAAGTAGTACTAAAAAGCAGTTTAGTCCCCAACTTAGCCCATAAACATCTCCAAAAGTGGCTAAGAAATTTAGTATCACGATCTGAAACAATAGTATTTGGCACACCATGCAAGCTTAATAATTTCACGAAAGAACAAATCAGCAACATTAACAAAGATCATCGCTTTTATGACATGGTATAAAGTGTGCCATTTTCGAGAATCTATCCACGACAACAAATATGCTATCCTCCCTTCTTTGTTCGAGGTAAACCTAAAACAAAGTCCATAGATATATCCTCCCAAGGAACACTAGGCACAGCAAAGGCATATATAAACCATGAGGATTGAGTCGTGACTTAGCTTTTTGACATGTAGTGCAGCGAGCTACAAAACGCTCAACATCCCGCCTCATCTTTGGCCAAAAGAAATGTGTAGCAAGTATATCCTCCGCCTTCTTCACGCCAAAGTGTCCCATTAATCCTCCTCCATGCGCCTCCTGCAACAACAAAAGACGAACAGAGCTAGCAGGAATGCATAGCTTGTTAGCACGGAACACAAAACCATCATTAATAACGAACTTGTTCCATGTTCTTCCCTCTTTACAATTCTGCATTACATCTTTAAAATCAGCATCATGCACATATTGATCTTTGATGGTCTCCAAACCAAATATTTTGAAGTCAAGTTGTGAAAGCATAGTATATCGACGAGACAAAGCATCAAGAATAACATTTTCTTTACCCTTCTTGTGTTTAATGACATAAGGGAAAGTCTCAATGAATTCAACCCATTTAGCATGTCTACGATTCAGTTTAGCTTGACTTTTAATATGTTTCAAAGATTCATGATCAGAATGTATAACAAATTCTTTGGGCCATAAATAATGTTGCCATGTCTCTAAAGTCCGAACAAGAGCATATAATTCTTTGTCATAAGTAGAATAGTTCAGACTAGGCCCACTCAATTTTTCAGAAAAGTATGCAACAGGTTTGCCATCTTGTAATAACACACCACCTAATCCAATTCCACTAGCATCACATTCAAGCTCAAAAGTCTTATTAAAGTCAGGAAGTTGGAGTAAAGGAGCATGTGTCAACTTATCTTTCAATACCGTGAAGGCTTCTTCCTGTGCGGTACCCCAAACAAAAGGCACATCCTTCTTTGTAAGCTCATTGAGAGGTGCAGCAATGGTTGATGCGGAGCATCCTACGGTCATCACCATGTCAAGAGTCCGTTTGGCAAGTGACACGTGCAACCTCTACTTCTCATACATAAAGGTGAATCTTCGCCTTTACACGTGTTCACTTGACCCCTTCGAGGATGGTATACTACTTGACACTTCTCCCGTGTGCACGCATAACTATTGTCGGAGCTTCACGGATGTCGAGGAGGAGTGCAAGCGCCAAGGAACGACTACACCATCTGCGAGGGAAGCATGGAAGAGAAGGAGGAAGAGAACCTGGCCGCTCCAGAACGAGCGGTACTACTGCCCACTCCAAGCGGTACTACCGCTAAGGTCACCCAAGCGGTACTACCGCCCCTCCAAGCGGTACTACCCTCCAGCGGTACTACCGGCCATGAGCCCGGTACTACCGCCCCGCCTATCAAGCACCAGGGCCTTTGGCCTTGTAACCCTCTCCCACTTACCCCTTCGTGGCTTAGACTATAAATAGACCACCTCCACTTCCTTTCTAGGGTTAGCAAATATGATAGCTCATTCTTAGGTGAGCTTTGCTCCTACCTCTACTCTTGAGAGAGAGAGAGACTACCACTCCCATGGAGTTCAAGACCTCCATGTGAGAAGATCCTCGGGATATCATCAAGACCCCTTGCGGGAAGATCCGTCTAGGATATCATCAAGACCTCCTCTTGGAGATGAACCTTACCTTGTATCTTTCCCTTTGTTGTTCATGTACCTTGTGATCTTGTGTGTTTGATTGTCTAGTGGATGTGTGATTGGACTTGTTCTTGAGTGTTTCCCTTGTGATTTCTCTCCGTTCTTCCCCGTGTTCATCGTGTTCTTCGAGGGATCCCACTCCAAACGTGAAAGATCGTCCACGTAGGGTTTCGCCCTACATCATCTATGGTATCATGAGCCACGTTGATCACGTTTTGGAGCCCCTACCCCTCTTTTTCTAGCTTGATTTTGTTGATTTCGTCCTAAATCCGAAAATCCCCACCAAAAATAGCCCCAAATTTTTTTGTGATTTGTTAGTTTTGATGATGTTTTGTTGATTTTGATCCATGGATTTGCTTGGTTTCGAGTGGATCTAGCATTTCCCCAAGTTTCCCCACCTTCCATCCACGAAATCTCTCCAATTTTGACCTTGAAATCATCCATTTCCGCCCCAAAATCGCGCCCCTACCCGGATTTGCGAAAA
>JAHIAM010001741.1:0-63228 GCA_021605205.1 Aegilops longissima
CTCTGGCGGCTCATGAGGCGCCGCCTTCCGGCAACCATGTCAAGACATTACGTCTGCCGGGTGGCGCCGCCTCCTGCGGCGAGGCTCCCTCGGGCCGAGACGGGCCGTCGGCCAGGCTGACCTTCGACTCTGGGACCACCCACCAACTCGGCCGGCTCGGGTGCGCTCCCCATGCTCTGCACACCCACCATCTGCCGGAGTTGCCGTCACGGGACCCTCATCGGCCAGCGGCGCCCGGCCTCAGCGTACTCTCGGTCGAGGCCTTCAACCTCCTCTGCATACCCGAGGAGTGGCTGCAGCCCAGCCCGGCCTTTTTGGGCGTGGGAGGAGGTCATCCAGCTCCTTGGGGCAAATCCAGCTTCGGTGACCTTGGCACCTCGACAACTTCCATGCAGAACTAGTCGACCGACATCCGCCCCATCGGCCTCCTACAATGCCATCCTTGGCTATCCAGCATTAGCCAAATTCATGGCCACAACCCACCAGGTACAACCTCATGAACATGCCGGGGGCAGCGGTGTCCTCACCGTGCCGGGGATACTAGAAGGTCGCTGCTGCGGCCTCAGGCTCGCCCTCAAGGCGGCAGCCGCATGGCGCAGCCGCCCGATCTGAAGCCCTCGGGCCCAAGGGGTTCGCCGACCAAGAAGAAGCAGTTGTTCACTCAAGACAAAGCGGAGACCAAGCAGATACTGTCGGCGAGGGCGGGTCCACAAACACCACTGCGCCAACCTCAAGCCCGAGCAGGAGAAGCCTGGTCAAGTTCCTGCGTCGAACAAGAAGGTGTTCTCACAGGGGCCCGATCAGTGGCGGGGATCCCAGGCGTGGTGAGCACCACCTCAGCGTGTGCCCCAGCGTGCGTCTGTGAAGCGAAGAGCGAGATGGCAGTCCAGCAGCAGGCCTTCATCGTCCAAGAGACCATAAGCTAGAAGCCGTGGGGGTTATTCGCGAGGTCCAATACCCATATTGGCTGGCCAACCCGTGGTGGTGCCAAGAAGAGGCGGAAAGGGCGCATGTGTCGACTTCACCAACCTCAACAAAGCATGCCGCAGGATCCGTTCCGCTCCCTCGCATCGACCGGATCGTCGATTCCACGCCGAGTGTGACCTGTTATGCTTCTTGGGCGCCTTTTCGGGTATCACCAGATCAAGATGGCGGTGGAAGATGTGGAAAAACGGCCTTCTTAACCCGTGTGGAGTGTCTGCTATACATGCATGCCATTCGGGCTGCGCAATCGAGGCAACCTTCAGTGCTCATGCACATCACCTTGGGCCCCAGCTCGGGAAGAATGTGGAGGCTTCGTCGGCGACATCGTGGTGAAGTCTCGCAAGGCCAAGACCTTGATACAATACCTGGAAGAAACCCGTGAGCCTCAGCGGTGAGCTTGCAACTCAACCGGAGAAGTGTGTGTTTGGAGTTCCCTCGGGCAAGCTCACAGGTTTCCTCGTGTCCCACCGAGGCATCGAGGCCAACCAGGAAAAGGTCAAGGCAGTTGAGGACATGAGCCCACCAAAGACCCTCGAAATCAGAAGCTCACAGGCGCGTGCTTGGGCGTTCATCTCCCGATTGGGGGGGCGAGGCGCTGCCTTTCTTCCAGTGATGAAGAAAAAGGGCCCTTGAATGGAATGAAGAGGCCGACAAGCGTTCAAGACCTCAAGAGGTACTGACCAGCCCTCGGTGATGGTGGCCCAGCGCCTCGGGGCCCTTGGTACTCTACCTCGCCGCCCTCCCTACTCCGCTAAGCGCAGCCTGGTAGCGATTAGGGAGGCGCCGAGGCCAAGACCAGCGGCCACCCGAGCTAAAGCAAGGCGAATCAGAAGGAACTCATGAAGCCAGCACATAGCGGAAGAAGATCGGCCGTCACAGTGAGCACACCAAAGGCGGGAGGCCCTCCATCCAAGCACCCAGCTTGGAGGCGCCGTCACCTCGGGAGGCACCACAACTTCGGAAGGCGCCACCAGCCAGCGCCCCTAGCCTTGTCGAGCACCGGTGTGCCATCGGCACAATGTTCACAGGATCGAGGCCACGATACCCCATGCCATGAAGCTCCTCCTCGCGCTGTTGGTGGCCAGCATAGCTGCGGCACTACTTCGGGATCATCAATCAACATTGTCTCGGCATACCCCACGGAGAGGGTGCTCAGGAGCCCCAACTCAATTGGAAGGGTGCTTGAGTGGAACATTGAGCTGCAAGCATTCCAGCTCGAGTTCAGCACAACCAGAGTCATCAAGGGGCCTTGTTGGCAGATTTCGTGGCGAATGGGCCAGAAGCACCGGGCCTCGGGGCGGTGAGATCGATCCCTCTCCCGAGCGAAGCGCCCGAAGGTTAGGTCATGTGCTTGACGGGCGTTCTCGAGACAGAGGCGGCTGGGGCTGGGCGGTGCTCATATCTCCCATAGGACAAGCTCTACTATGCCGTGCAGCTCTGTTTCCAGCAGGCGAAGGTCTCAACAATATAGCAGAATCTGAGGGGCTGATGGCGGGTGCGAGAGGCTGCCTCTGCACAGGGGTGAGCGCCTTACCATCAAGGCGATTCACAGCTCCTCGTCAATTTCTCCAACAAGGTGTCTGAGCCAAGAGATGAACACATGGAGGCCTACCTTGTGGAGGTCAGGATGGAGAAACAGTTACAGGGGATTGGAGCTGCAGCACGTGCCCTGTGGCACCAATCAAGAGGCGAGCGACATGCCATAAGCGAGCCTCCAGGAGGTTACCCAGAGGCAGGCGTGTTGAGGCAGCTCTTCAAGCCCTCAGCCTTGCCGCCGTTATCAAGCACAGCACAGCCTCGGGTGGAGCTCCCTCGGCCACACTGCCTCGGGAGCCCACTGTGGCCGACCTCGAGAACACGCCTGCTCCTAGCGATGGAACCTCAAGAGGGTGCTGGATCACGGGCTCAAGAGTTACTTAGCATGGAACTTTGCCGTAGAAGGAGGAGGAGGCGGAGGCGTGTGGCGTGGCAAGCCACGGCATACATCATCATGGATGGAAGCTCTCACAGGAGGAAGCGACGAGCAGCGTATCCTGTCTTTGCATCACCGAGGAGCAGGGGAAGAACTGCTTGGCGAGATATACATAGTGGAGATTGTGGGCACCATTCATCGTCACGGGTCCTTGTCGGCAAAGCGTTCATAGCGGTTTCTATTGGCCCTACGCTCAATAGCGTTGTTGAACTCGTGAAGGCTTGCGAGGCTTGCCAATTCCATGCCAGCAGATCCACCAGCCAGCAGGAGTGCGCAAACCATCCCCCTCACTTGGCCATTCGCGGTGCAGGGGCTGGACATCTGGGCCCTTTTCCTCGGGCGTCGGGGGCTATCGCTACCTCGTCACCGTGGACAAATTCACCAAGTGGGCGAAGTCGAGGCCGTCCGCACCATCCCGCTGGTTCTGCGGTCAAGTTCATCAAGGGCATCGTGAGCGGTTGGATGCGAACGCATCATCACCGACAACGGTTCGCAGTTCACGATAACCTTTTAAAACATCTGCGCTAACCTTGGGGCGCAGATATGCTACGCTTTGGTGGCGCACCCGCAGCAATGGACAGGCGGCAGGGCCTTGAGAGAGTCTGAGAGGCCTCAAGACCGGGGCGTTCAATAAAGCTGGAGGCTGCGGCGAGGCTGGTATGGCGAGCTTCCGTCCGTGTTGTGGTCCATCCGCTGGCGCAACCAAGTCAAGCTGGAAGACCCCTTCTTCTGGTCTCTGGGCGAAGCGGTCCTCCCTCGAGGTCAGCGTCGATCCTTGAGTCTGGCGTTCGATGAAAGCGCTACTGGGGCGCCATCGAGGGCAGCCCTCGTCTTTGGGGAAGGCGCCGTCAGCTTCTTGTTGGGGCGGCAAGGTACCAGCGAGCACTCCGTTGATACCACTGCGCAACATCCACCCAGAACTCTCAAGGTAGGGGACCTCGTGCTCAGCAGGTCCTCTCGGGGAGGGACTGCATAGGCTCTCTCCCATGTGGGAGGGCCCGTTCAAGGTTGTTCATGTTTCAGGCCCGACTCCGTGCGCTTGGAGACTCAAGAGGAGTACCTATCTGAGCAGCGTGGAACATCCAGCACCTCAGGAGGTTTACCCCTAAAAGGCCAGTGCTGTGAAGAAAGCGAATGCTGTGAAGCTCATTCTTTTGGAAAAGGCCAGTGCACTGTGAAGAAAGCGAATGCTGTGAAGCTCATTCTTTTGGAAAAGGCCCGGTGCACTGTGAAGAAAGCGAATGCTGTGAAGCTCATTCTTTTGGAAAAGGCACAGTGCTGTGAAGAAGGTGAATGCTGTGAAGCTCATTCTTTTGGAAAAGGCCGGTGCATGATGAAAGCGAATGCTGTGAAGCTCATCCTTTTGGAAAAGGCCGGTGCACATGAAGAAAGCGAATACTGTGAAGCTCATCTTTTTGAAAGGCCCGAGCACTGTGAAGAAAGCGACACGACTGTGAAGCTGTCGCGTTCTGGAAAGGAACTGGAGCCCGTGAAGAGGCCAGCGCCCATGAAGCTTGCTTCCGGAAGAAAGGCCGGAGCACTGTGAAGAGAGGCCAGCATGTGAAGCTCGCCGCCCATGACACTCTCACGTAATAATGAGTTGGGGTTGTACACGCCGGAGTCTCGAAGTGCGGCCTCGGGCCACAGGGCTCCCTCCCTTGATGGCAGCACTTAGCTCCGCGCTGGTGAGAAGGCGTCGAAGACTAGACTAGGTGCAGACGCAGCTTTTCATTGCTTCTGCAGTTGACTAGTTATTCCCATTTGGAGTTTTTATCGAAACTATCGCCATCTTTTGGTCCGTGGTTCTTGATCTTTTAGCTCTCTGCCTCGATTTCTCTTGCGTGGGGACTGCAAGGCGAAGCCTCAGGATTCCTCATGGCGTTCCTACCCCTATCGCTCAAGTTTTCACGGCCTGGTCCACAGTGGAGCACCCTCCGACCATGCCTCACGGGCAGCTCGCTTGAACACAGGGGCTGGATCGGTCGCCCAGTGACCACGGCTGGAGTTCACTTGCGAATGGGCGTGTGAAATGAAACGATGTCAGGGATAACAAAAGCATTACAATAAGTGTGGCGCTAACATAGCGCACCCCAGGGGCCACATTGTTGTCTTTTTGCTTGGGGAGAAAAAAAGGAAAAGGACAAAAGCGGTGAAGCACGCCCGTGCGGCCCTCTTGGAAGGCTCGGCCGTCTCGGAGCTCAGGCGGACTCCTCTCGCTTCACCGGGGAGGCGGCGGGCGGACCGCTGCCACCCCCAAGCAGGTAGCGTGGCGTGGGGGCTAGCAGCGACGCTCTGGAAGAATCACCACCGAAGAAGAGCTGGTGAAGCTTGAGGAGTCAGGCATCGCCCGGCCGCCCATGCGCTGCCCTCTCCATCCACGCCGGGGCTGAGTCCTCGGCAGCGATCGTCGTCTTGAGGCAGCACCCATGCAGCGACCGTCTTCCCAACACCCTCACGTGGGGTGGCGTCGCCGTCGTGCTTGAAGTGCACGAGGGCACCGTGGCGAGACCCTGTGTGACGTCTGCCGGCTGCTGGTCGAGAACAGGTTCCTGTGCGAGACCTCGGAGAAGCCCATGAAGCTGGCTGCAGCAGCCATCCGCTGGAGCAGAGGCCACCAGGCGCCGGTGAGGCTACCCGGGAGGAAGTCACGGGGGCTGAAGCCGGACGCCGGACGGCTCCTCCGCCCACCATGAACTCGGCGGCGCTTGAAGCATGGGCGTGGCCTCGGGGGCCGTGGCGGAGCCACGCCCTCCGACCATGGCCAGCCGCTCGTCGCCCGCTGAGAGCCTCCCCACGACCATGCGGGGACCGCCGTGGAGGCCACGGGATGCTGAGGCGACCTCGACCACGCAAAGGCGGAGGAGAGGAAGACTCGACTGGCCCTTCCCTTCTCTGCGGCCGAGAACCACATGGCGCCCAATATGCGACCCTATCCAAAAGGAACTCGAAGCGGTCCCACCAAGGATAGACCGCATATTGAAGCGCTTTTGCAAGGTGGATATCATTACATCAACATTACATAATAGATGGGGATACATACATAAGGCACAAATGCCACAGAATACATCAACATCATATACAAGATCAACATCCGACTACGGATGAAACATAAACGAAGCTCAAACAACATCCACCCTGCTAGCCAGGCTGCCGACTGGAACCTATCCCTGATCGAAGAAGAAGCGGAAGAAGAACTCCAACACAAGCAAACATCGCTCTCACGTCATGAACATCATGAAACCTGTACACTGGCTGGTGGTGTAGTAATCTGTGAGCCACGAGGACTCAACAATCCCATTACCATGGGTATCAAGACTAGCAAAGCTTAAAGGGAAAGGAAGGGATAAAGTGGTGAGGTTGCAGCAGCGACTAAGCATATATGGTGGCTAACATCGCAAATGAGGCGAGGAGAGAAACAAAGGCGAGTCGACAACTAGTAATGATCAAGAAGTGACCCTGAACTCCTACCTCGTCAAACATAACCCGAAACCGTGTTCTCCTCTCGATCAACCCGAAAAGAGACACTCACAGTTCACTTACATGGTTGGTGTATTTTAATTAAGATCAACTTCGGGTTTTCTACAACGGACATTAACAAATTCCCATCGCCACATAACATGAGGCACGGCTCTCGAAAGTTTATACCCTGGGGTGTCCCAACAGCCCATGATAAGCTCTCGCGATCAACGAAGGATATTCCTTCTCCCGGGAAGACTCGATCAGTCTCGGAATCCGGCTACAAGACATTTCGACGATAATAAAACAAGACCAGCAAAGCCGCCCGATCGCCGACAATCCCGATAGGAGCTGCACATATCTCGTTCTCGAGGCAACACGGATGAGACATCCTCTGAGTAAAACCAAACCTCGAGTTGCCACGAGGGGCCCATGATCTACTCGGTTCGGACCAGCACTTAGAAAGCAGCTGGTCGGGGGCTAAATAAAGATGACCCTTGGGTTAATTACTCCCAAGGAAAAATATAGGTGGTGATGAGGCAAATGGTAAAACCAATGTTGGGCCTTCTTTGGAAAAGTCTTATTCAAAGCGAACTGTCAAGGGGTCCCATAAATCACCCGACCGCGTTAGGGGCGCAAAATCCGGGAACATAATACCGATATGGCGGAAACTAGGCGGCAAGAGTGGAACAAAACACCAGGCATAAGGCGAGCCTTCCACCCTTTACCAAGTATATAGATGCATTAATTAAATAAGATATATTGTGATATCCCAACAAGTAACCATGTTCCAACAAGGAACAACATCTCCATGTTCAACAAGGAACAAACTTCATCTTCACCTGCAACTAACAACGCTATAAGAGGGCTGAGCAAAGCGGTAACATAGCCAAACAACGGTTTGCTAGGAAAGGTGTCAAAGGTTAGAGGCTGACATGGCAATTTGGGATGGCTTGATAAGCAGGTAATAGGTAGCACAGCATAGCGATAGAAACGAAGCAACTAGCATAGCAATGATAGTAGTGAGATCCAGGGTAGCGGTCATCTTGCCTGAAATCCATAAGGAAGAAGAGCGAGTCCATGAAGAAGAGCGAATGGATGAAGCCGAACCAAGCGTGAGCGAGCGAATCCTCACGATCATAGCAAGCAGGAACTAACAAGAAGAAGCACACAACATGGTAAACACACCACACATGAACAAGGCATGATGCACAATCAAGCATGATGCATGACAAGCTACATGAAGCTACTCATGGCAAGAGATGATGCAAACAAGAGCAACACATCAAGGCAAGTTTAAATGAGGCCGGGAACAACATAGAACAATTCCGGTAAGTCCTCATATGCAAATTTCGAAATTGGTCCAGATCTGAATAAACCTTATGTTCAAGTTGTTAAACAGAAATTTAAGATGCACCACGATGATCTACACGAAATTCTAGTCAAGTTACATATAAAGTTCATTAGATTGAGACTACGGTCTAGAAGATATGAGCAAAACAAGTTAAGCATGGCATTGATGCAAAATGCATACAAACATCAAGCAAACACCTCAAAACATGGATGCAACATGATAATATGAAACTACATGCAAAATCAAGCAAGTTTCATATAGAGCACACTCAAAAGCGAACAGCGGATCAACACATACACACTATACAAGTTATGACAACAATCTGTCCAAAACAGCAACTAGGCATATTGCAAGCATCAAAACAATATGCTACAGCACCTCAATATGAAAACAAAAGGCATGGGCATGATTTACAGGTAAAGCATTACAAAACATGAACACTGAGCTATCTCCAGAAATCACTAGAACATGCTCAAAAACACATGGCAAGATTGCAAATAATAACAGTTTCAGACTTTAGCAGAAATAACATCAGGTTGCAATGTTAAGAGCTATCAAACAACATGCTACAGGAACTTATCATGGAAAACAAAGGCATGGCATGAATCTACTAATTGCATAGAACAAAAGTCCTTTAGTGACCATAAGCCAAAAAGGATCAGAAAATATGATGGCACCCATATAAACATGGCAAGTTATATTACAGATTTAAACATGGCAGGAACAACAATGAGTAGGCATGTTGGTGAGCTTGAACCACTCACCACAGAGCAATATATGGCATGGAAAGGCAACTCACAGTAAGAAGACATGGCATAGAAGCTATACATGGCAAGAACAACATCATAGCATGCAAGGATCAACTACAACAACCTTGGCAAAATTGAATAACATGTAAACAATCTGCCAGGAAACATTTTGTAGCAAAAGTAGAGCTCGATTGACTCAAGCTAGGGCACTCCATAATTGCAAACAAGGGCATGGATGGATAGAGCAAGACATGTATAACAAAACATCCTTACTGAAGTATCTCAAAATATGCATGGAACTCTCTGTAGCATCAAGTTAACATGGCATCAAAATATCAGCAAAACAGGGCTGAAATCAGCAACATCAAGACACCTAGTTTGCATGCTTGTGCTAGTCACCACATAGATCACAAAAATACATGGCATATACCCCTGGAAAGATGGCATGGTATATTACAAAACACATGTAGGACTCAAGTCCATAGGGTGCATACATCAATCATGGCAAAAATGACAAAAGTGCATGTTACATTAAGAAAGCGAAACTAACATCACATAGCACTCTTCTAATAGCATTTCGGGCATCAAGATGAGCTCAAATGAAAATGATGCAATGAGATGAAATGATCTACTCTTTGAGGCGAACATTTTGACATATTACACGCATGAAAGCAGACAGCGATGCAGAGTTATGGCATGAAGAAAATGCATAAAAATATCACAGATTCGGGACTTAGCAGTTTTTGAAAAAAAACAGGGAAGGGCTAAATAGCTAAACTGCGACCGGGCGTGATTTGATGGGCTCTCACCATTGGGCTCAGCCCAAGTCGAGGCGCCGGCTGAAACTGGGCCCGGCCGGCTGGGCAGGAGATGGGCAGCGATGAAGCGCTGACGAGAGCGGCAGCTGGGCGTCGTCCTCCGTGCTCTGCCCGGCGAGGAGGCCATGGTGGCGTGGCCCTCCGGCGAGGAGGGGAGGAGAGGCGGGCAGGCTGATGGCCCAGGCGAGGGGCCAGCGAGATCAGCGGATCAGGCAGGCTGCGGATCGAAGGAGAGAGCGAGCCAGGCTCGAGGCTGGGAGGCCAGCAGGCGGCAATGGCGCCCAGCAGGCGATGGCCGGCGAGATGGAGTGTGAGGCAGGCAGGCCTTCGGGGCAGCGGCCGAGGCGCCCGAGTCTGGCAGCGTCCGGGCGGGAGGCCTGTGAGCTCATGAAGCAGCGGTGGTGGCAGCAGGCAATGGCAGCCACGTGCTGTGAGGATTAGCCCATGGCGTTAAGCGGCGGCCGGACGTGTGTCAGTGGTGAGCGGACAGCGTCCGTCCGTGGAGAGGAAAAATAGGGTTCGAAGGTGGAATGATCCATGAATTTGGGGAGGCACATATTTATAGGTAGAGGAGCTAGGAGAGTCAAATGAGGTGCGGTTTTCGGACCCCGCGATCGTGATCGAGCGACCGAGAGCATGGAGGGAGTTAGGTGGGTTTTGGGCCACTTAGAAAGGGTGTTGGGCTGCAAGGAGAAGGAGGCTTTTGCGGTTACCGGTTAACACGTTGGAGTACCAAAGCGACCTCAAATGATCGAAACTTGACAGGCGGTCTACGGTGCTATACCAAGGCAGCTTGACAAACCTCGGTCCATTCGAGACCGTTTAACACCCTTTACGAAAAAGAGGTAAAAGGCGCCGGGAGACATAGGAGTGCGGATTGCAAAAGCGGACAACAGGGAAAATGCTCGGATGCATGAGGCGAACACGTATGCAAATGTGATGCACATGATGACATGATAAAAATGCAGATGATGACATGGCAAAAGAGACACACAAGCACATGACATGGCAGCAACGGCGAATAAGCTGGCGGACACAGGCGCGCCGAATCCGAGGCGTTACAACACTCCTCCACTAACAAGAGATCTCGTCCGAGATCTTAGGACCGAACGGAATAGAAAAAGATGAGGTGAAACAAGAACTCAATAGAAGAAGCAAAGAATCGAGAGCACTCGAGAAGAAGAGAGGAGCAGCGAGAATGGCGAGAATCGAAAGCTCGCGGAATCGGATAGACTATGAAACAACTCCGGTTCGAATGAGATAATAAATGAATAAGACTGAAAGGATTTAGGCAGCACTCCGGCTGAAAATGGAAGGATAAAACACGAACTTCAGAGGATGGAATGATACTTGATGAAGACATGACACAAAACCTCCGGAAGAATTGAATTGAATGAAAATAACTTAGAAGGAAGGATTGAGCGGAGTTGTTGAGAAAATCAACAACGAAAGAATAAACTTGTTGTGGACTTATGGAAACCATCTCAAAATTATGAGGTGACAACCAGCCACAAGCGGAAATGATTGGATAGCTGAGAAGAGCGAAGAAATGCAAAACTCCACTTCAAAAGAAAATGAAGAATTACTTGCACTTCGAGATGCGAGAAGAAAAGATAGTTGAACTCCTCCAACAAAATCTTGATGAACTCTTGAATAATGAATTAAATCATGAAGAACCACCGTGAAGAACTCCGGTAACAAAAGATGATGAGATAGAATGAAGGAGGAAAGAATAAGATGAGCCTTGCGATGATTTAGATGGAGGTTCGGCGAGATGGCTGAGGAAAATGAACTCGGAAAAGAAAAGATGAAAACACTAGGAACTAGAATTTAATCCTCAAGAACAAACTCGAAAGAAGGATTAATCACTTGGATGAAATAAGAATAAGATTTATTGTATGCTTATCCTTCATCAAATTAAATTGATGACAAGCAATGGATTTTTGCATACTACTTATTCTTCTTGAAAAGGATTGAGAAGTGACGTAGCGCCACCTTGAGAAGGTCTTCATGAACCACCGGTGGAATTCCAAAGAACGAATGGATTAAAATGATAATCAAGGAAAAAGAATCTTGAGCGAACCACCGTAAGAATTGAAAATGGTGATGAAAGAGTAATAAACACGGGAAGAATTAGAAACCACGAAGATACTTGAGGAAAAATTAGAGACAAGAGAGCGAAGAGATCGCTAACTAAATAACGAATGCTTGAGCGAAGCACGGAAGAATATTGAGAGCGAGCGGAGAACGCGGATATAGAATAATTGGAAGCGACTTTGAAAACTTGGAGCAGCGAAATCTTACGAAAAGATGGCCTTCGGATGATTCGACGGAGCGCAACTCTGAAATACTCGGATGGATGAAAAGAATTTGCATATTGGAAACAATTAGATAGGATAACATCGAGTTAGCACCATGAATCTCGGTAGAAACGGACAAGATTTAGAGAAAACTCTTCTTGGTCTTCAAATGATGACGAAACACCACCAAAATTCTTGAGGTACTCGGGAGAATGAAAAGCGAAGAGGTTGAGCCAACAATGAAATGGCTTGAAATTGATCTTGGAAAAGGCATGTGGTGATGAAATCCATACTTCGTCAAACTCGAAAAGAATTGAGAATAACTCGGAAAAAATTAGAAGAGTCGGGTAAGATCTGGGAAAGACACTGTGGGTTAGGGCCCACTAAAAGAAAACACCGTTGGAAAGGGATGATGAACAAATAGATGATGCACGGAACAATTGAGATATTAGAATGAGGTGACAACCTCGAATTAATTCGAACACAGGTGAATCTCTGAGATGTCTTAAGCACTCGGAAGGATAAATTGGCGAGAAGCGAGCGAGCAGGAAAAACACCGAGGAAAATAATATGATCAACCTCAAAACTTGAATTGAGTGCACGGAAAGAAAAAATATGAAGAATGATGAACAAGACAAGAATTCACCGTTGAAATAATTGAGGGAAGGCTGAAGAGGCTCCACACGAATGGAATAGCAGGTCGAGAGAGTCGGACTCCGGGAAGAAAAAAGGGTGGGAGGCGGAAAACAAAGACAACTTGGAAGGAAATCGGCGAATATCTTGAAGAAAACACGGTTGAAATCATTGAGGAAAGAAAGCAAAGACTTATACGAGTAGGATGGATACTCGATTACGAACTCCGGTTCGAGAGCGAAGAAGGGAGGCGGGTGGGAAAAACAAGGACAAGTTCGGACAAGGAAAAACAACGGCGAGGCGAGATTGAACTCAAAGATGAAGATGGTCGAGTCGACTTGGCGAAATGCACGAATAAAAGAGTGAGGAACAACTACGGAAAACCAACTGCGTGACCCTAAAGAAAAATTTGAAGGGAGAGAAGTAATTCAAAACACCTCGTCAAGATTCCTTACGGAGGCGGCGAAGGGCGGAGGGTAAAAAATTCCTACTCTCGATATAACTAGACTCAAAAATAGTTTTCTTCTAGACTCAACAACGGCCAAACTACACGATCACTCAAGGGGCTCCTAGGGTTGGTCGAGGCTCGATACCAACATCACGCCCAATATCGACCCTATCCAAAAGGAACTCGCGGTCCCACCAAGGATAGACCCGCATATTGAAGCGCTTTTGCAAGGTGGATATCATTACATCAACATTACATAATAGATGGGGATACATACATAAGGCACAAATGCCACAAGAATACATCAACATCATATACAAGATCAACATCCGACTACGGATGAAACATAAACGAAACTCAAACGACATCCACCACTGCTAGCCAGGCTGCCGACACTGGAACCTATCCCTGATCGAAGAAGAAGCGGAAGAAGAACTCCAACACAAGCAAACATCGCTCTCACGTCATGATCATCGCATGAAACCTGTACACTGCAACTGGTGGTGTAGTAATCTGTGAGCCACGAGGACTCAACAATCCCATTACCATGGGTATCAAGACTAGCAAAGCTTAATGGGAAAGGAAGGGATAAAGTGGTGAGGTTGCAGCAGCGACTAAGCATATATGGTGGCTAACATACATAAATGAGGCGAGGAGAGAAACAAAGGCAGTCGTCAACTAGTAATGATCAAGAAGTGATCCTGAACTCCTACTTCGTCAAACATAACCCGAAACCGTGTTCTCCTCTCGATCAACCCGAAAAGAGACACTCACGATTCACGCTACGGTTGGTGTATTTTAGAAGAGTTTGCTTCAAGTTTACTACAACGGATATTAACAAATTCCCATCGCCACATAACGCAGCACGGCTCTCGAAAGTTTATACCCTGCGGGGTGTCCCAACAGCCCATGATAAGCTCTCGCGATCAACGAAGGATATTCCTTCTCCCGGGAAGACCGATCAGTCTCGGAATCCGGCTACAAGACATTCGACGACAATAAAACAAGACCAGCAAAGCCGCCCGATCGCCGACAATCCCGATAGGAGCTGCACATATCTCGTTCTCGAGGCAACACGGATGAGACATCCTCTGAGTAAAACCAAACCTCGAGTTGCCACGAGGGGGCCCATGATCTACTCGGTTCGGACCAGCACTTAGAAAAGCCTTGGGCCG
This sequence comes from Aegilops longissima, assembly GCA_021605205.1. NCBI lineage: Eukaryota > Viridiplantae > Streptophyta > Magnoliopsida > Poales > Poaceae > Aegilops > Aegilops longissima. Next base: position 13,890 of record JAHIAM010001741.1, read on the forward strand.
GGGGGCTAAATAAAGATGACCCTCGGGTTAGCGACTCCCAAGGGAAAAAGTAGGTGGTGGTGAGGCAAATGGTAAAACCAATGTTGGGCCTTCTTTGGAAAAGTCTTATTCAAAGCGAACTGTCAAGGGGTCCCATAAATCACCCGACCGCGTTAGGGGCGCAAAATCCGGGAACATAATACCGATATGGCGGAAACTAGAGGCGGCAAGAGTGGAACAAAACACCAGGCATAAGGCCGAGCCTTCCACCCTTTACCAAGTATATAGATGCATTAATTAAATAAGATATATTGTGATATCCCAACAAGTAAACATGTTCCAACAAGGAACAACATCTCCATGTTCAACAAGGAACAAACTTCATCTTCACCTGCAACTAACAACGCTATAAGAGGGCTGAGCAAAGCGGTAACATAGCCAAACAACGGTTTGCTAGGAAGGGTGCAAAAGGTTAGAGGCTGACATGGCAATTTGGGATGGCTTGATAAGCAGGTAATAGGTAGCGCAGCATAGCGATAGAAACGAAGCAACTAGCATAGCAATGATAGTAGTGAGATCCGAGGTAGCGGTCATCTTGCCTGAAATCCATAAGGAAGAAGAAGCGAGTCCATGAAGAAGGCGAGCGGATGAAGCCGAACCAAGCGTGAGCGAGCGAATCCTCACGATCATAGCAAGCAGGAACTAACAAGAAGAAGCACACAACATGGTAAACACACCACACATGAACAAGGCATGATGCACAACAAGCATGATGCATGACAAAGCTACATGAAGCTACTCATGGCAAGAGATGATGCAAACAAGAGCAACACATCAAAGCAAGTTTAAATGAGGCGGGAACAACATAGAACAATTCGGTAAGTCCTCATATGCAAATTTCGAAATTGGTCCAGATCTGAATAAACCTTATGTTCAAGTTGTTAAACAGCAATTTAAGATGCACCACGATGATCTACGAAATTCTAGTCAAGTTACATATAAAGTTCATTAGATTGAGACTCGACCTAGAAGATATGAGCAAAACAAGTTAAGCATGGCATTGATGCAAAATGCATACAAACATCAAGCAAACACCTCAAAACATGGATGCAACATGATAATATGAAACTACATGCAAAATCAAGCAAGTTTCATATAGAGCACACTCAAAAGCAGACAGCGGTTCAACACATACACACTATACAAGTCATGACAACAATCTGTCCAAAACAGCAACTAGGCATATTGCAAGCATCAAAACAATATGCTACAGCACCTCAATATGAAAACAAAAGGCATGGGCATGATGTACAGGTAAAGCATTACAAAACATGAACACTGAACTATCTCCAGAAATCACTAGAACATGCTCAAAAACACATGGCAAGATTGCAAATAATAACAGTTTCAGGACTTTAGCGAAATAACATCAGGTTGCAATGTTTAGAGCTATCAAACAACATGTTACAGGAACTTATCATGGCAAACAAAGGCATGGCATGAATCTACTAATTGCATAGAACAAAAGTCCTTTACTGACCATAAGCCAAAAGGATCAGAGAATATGATGGCACCCATGTAAACATGGCAAGTTATATTACAGATTCAAACATGGCAGGAACAACGATAAGTAGGCATGTTGGTGAGCTTGAACCACTCACCACAGAGCAATACATGGCATGGCAAGGCAACTCACAGTAAGAAGACATGGCATAGAAGCTATACATGGCAAGAACAACATCATAGCACGCAAGGATCAACTACAACAACCTTGGCAAAATTGAATAACATGTAAACAATCTGCCAGGAAACATTTTATAGCAAAAGTAGAGCTCGATTGACTCAAGCTAGGGCACTCCATAATTGCATACAAGGGCATGGATGGATAGATCAATACATGTATAACAAAACATCCTTACTGAAGTATCTCAAAATATGCATGGATCTCTCTGTAGCATCAAGTTAACATGGCATAAAAATATCAGCAAAACAGGGCTGAAATCAGCAACATCAAGAAGCCTAGTTTGCATGCTTGTGCTAGTCACCACAGAGATCATAAAAATACATGGCATACACCACTGTAAAGATGGCATGGCATATTACAAAACACATGTAGGACTCAAGTTCATAGGGTGCACACATCAATCATGGCAAAAATGACAAAAGTGCATGTTACATTAAGAAAGCGAAACTAACATCACATAGCACTCTTCTAACAGCATTTCGGGCATCAAGATGAGCTCAAATGAAAATGATGCAATGAGATGAAATGATCTACTCTTGAGGCGAACATTTTGACATATTACACGCATGAAGCGGACTAGCGATGCAGAGTTATGATCGATGAAAATGCAATAAAAATATCACAGATTCGGGACTTAGCAGTTTTGGAGGGAAAAAAAAGTGGCGCTAAATAGCTAAGCTGCGACCGAGGTGGGATTTGATGGGCTCTCACCATTGGGCTCGGCCCAAGTCGAGGAGAGGCGGGAGGCCGGGCCGGGAGGCGGAGGAGAGGCTGGGCAGGCGGATGGGCCAGCGCGGAGTGGCCAGCCAGGAGCGCCGTCGTCCTCCGATGCTCTGCGAGAGAGCAGAGAGCCGGCCGGAGCAGGTGGCGTGGCCGTGAGGCGGCCTCCGGCAGGCGGAAGGAGGAGGAGGAGCTTGAAATGAGGAAATGGGCGAGCAGCTGGCCGGCAGCGGATCAGGGCGGCTGCAGCGGATCGAAGCCTTGGCCAGGCAGCAGGAGAGGAGGCGGCGTGAAGCGGGCTTCAGCAAGTGGCGGCAGAAGCTGGCGGCAGCGAGCAACGGCGAGGAGGAAATGTGGCCATGAAGGCAGTCAGAGCTTCCGGAGCAGGCAGCCAGCGAGGATGAGCCGTGTGAGGCAGTGGCGTGGCGGTGCACGAGGTGGTTGGCGGTCTGCTGGCCAGGGTGGCGTGGCAGCGCCATAACGTGGGAGCGAGGTGGCGGTGGCAGCGGCTGGACATGTCCAGTGTGAGGACGAAATGTCCATGGGCGATGAGAGGAGGAAACTAGGGTTTGGGGTGGAATGATCCATGAGGAGAGGAGGCACATATTTATAGGTAGAGGAGCTAGGAGAGTCAAATGAGGTGCGGTTTCGGCCCTTGATCGTGATCGAACGACCGAGAGCATGGAGAGGAGTTAGGTGGGTTTTGGGCCACTTTGGAAGGGTGTTGGGCTGCAAGGAGAAGGAGGCTTTTGCGGTTACCGGTTAACCGTTGGAGTATAACGACCTCAAATGATCCGAAACTTGACAGGCGGTCTACGGTGCTATACCAAGGCAGCTTGACAAACCTCGGTCCATTCGAGACCGTTTAACACCCTTTACGAAAAGAGGTAAAAGAGGCGGCGGGAGACATAGGAGTGCGGATTGCAAAAGCGGACAACAGGGAAAATGCTCGGATGCATGAGGCGAACACGTATGCAAAATGAAATGCACATGATGACATGATATGAAATGCAGATGATGACATGGCAAAGTGCAACACACAAGCACATGACATGGCAAGACGGCGAATAAGCTGGCGGACACAGGCGCATCGAATCCGAGGCGTTACAACACTCCTCCACTAACAAGAGATCTCGTCCGAGATCTTAGGACCGAACGGAAGGAAAAGGGATGAGGTGAAACAAGAACTCAAGAGAAGAAGCAAAGAATCGAGAGCACTCGAGAAGAAGAGAAGAGCAGCGAGAATGGCGAGAATCGAAAACTCACGGAATCGGATAGACTATGAAACAACTCGGTTCGAATGAGATAAGAAATGAATAAGGCTGAAAGGATTTAGGCAGCACTCCGGCTGAAAATGGAAGGATAAAACACGAACTTGAGAGGATGGAATGATACTTGATGAATAAACAACACAAAACCTCCGGAAGAATTGAAAGAAATTGAATGAAAAGAACTTAGAAGGAAGGATTGAGCGGAGTTGTTGAGAAAATCAACAACGAAAGAATAAGCTTGTTGTGGACTTATGGAAACCATCTCAAAATTATGAGGTGATAACCAACCACAAGCGGAAATGATTGGATAGCTGAGAAGAGCGAAGAAATGCAAAACTCCACTTCAAAAGAAAATGAAGAATTACTTGCGCTTGAGATGCGAGAAGAAAAGATACTTGAACTCCACCAACAAAATCTTGATGAACTCTTGAAGAATGAATTAAATCATGAAGAACCACCATGAAGACTCCGGTAACAAAAGATGATGAGATAGAATGAAGGATGAAAGAATAAGATGAGCCTTACGATGATTTAGATGGAGGTTCCGACGAGATGGCTGAGAAAATTGAACTCCGGAAAAGAAAAGATGAAAACACTTGGAACTAGAATTTATTCCTCAAGAACAAACTCGAAGGAAGGATTAATCACTTGGATGAAATAAGAATAAGATTTATTGTATGCTTATCCTTCATCAAATTAAATTGATGACAAGCAATGGATTTTGCATACTACTTATTCTTCTTGAAAAGGATTGAGAAGTGACATATCACAACCTTGAGAAGGTCTTCATGAACCACGGTAGGATTGAAAAGAGCGAATGGATTAAAATGATAATCAAGGAAAAAGAATCTTGAGCGAACCACCGTAAGAATTTGAAAATGGTGATGAAAGAGAATGAATCACGGGAAGAATTAGAAACCACCAAAGATACTTGAGGATTTAAATTAGAGACAAGAGAACGAAGAGATCGCTAACTAAATAAAGAATGCTTGAGCGAAGCACGGAAGAATATTGAGAGCGAGCGAAGGGCACGAATATAGAATAATTGGAGAAGCGACTTTGAAAACTTGGAGCGAAGAAATCTTCGAAAAGATGGCCTCCGGATGATTGAGACGGAAAGCAACTCTGAAATACTCGGATGGATGAAAAGAATTTGCATGACTGGAAACAATTAGATAGGATAACATCGAGCTAGCACCATGAATCTCGGGAGAAGCGGACAAGATTTAGAGAAAACTCTTCTTGGTCTTCAAATGGCGACGAAACACCACCAAAATTGTTGAGGTACTCGGGAGAATGAAAAGCGAAGAGGTTGAGCCAACAATGAAATGATTTGAAATTGATCTTGGAAAAGGCATGTGGTGATGAAATCCATTCTTCGTCAAACTTGAAAAGAATTGAGAATAACTCGGAAAAATTAGAAGAGTCGGGTAAGATCACAGGAAAAGACACGTGGGTTAGGGCCCACTAAAAGAAAACACCGTTGGAAAGGGATGTTGAACAGATAGATGATGCACGGAACAATTGAAATATTTGAATGAGGTGACAACCTCGAATTAATTGGAACACAGGCGAATCTCTGAGATGTCTTGAGCACTCGGAAGGATAAATTGGCGAGAAGCGAGCGAGCAGGGAAAACACTTGAGCCGAGGAAAAGAATATGATCAACCCGAAAAACTTGAATTGAGTGCACGGAAAAAAAAGGGATGAAGAATGACGAACAAGGCGAGAATTCACGGTTGAAATAATTGAGGAAGGCGAAGAGGCTCCCACGAATGAAATAGATGGTCGAAGAAACTCGAACTCCGGGAAAAAAAAGGGTGGGAGGCGGAAAACAAAGACAACTTGGAAGGAAATCGGCGAATATCTTGAAGAAAACACGGTTGAAATCATTGAGGAAAGAAAGCAAAGACTTCATACGAGTAGGATGGATACTCGATTACGGACTCCGGTTCGAGAAGAAGAAGGGAGGCGGGTGGGAAAAACAAGGACAAGTTCGGACAAGGAAAAACAACGGCGTCGGAGGAAGAGGCGAGATTGAACTCAAAGATGAAGATGGTCGAGTCGACTTGACGAAATGCACGGATAAAAGAGCTGAGGAACAACTACGGAAAACCAACTGCGTGATCCTAAAGAAAAATTTGAAGGGAAGAAGTAATTCAAAACACCTCGTCAAGATTCCTTACGAGGCGGCGAAGGGCTGAGGGTAAAAGAATTCCTACTCTCGATATAACTAGACTCGAAAATAGTTTTCTTCTAGACTCAACAACGGCCAAACTACGATCAATCAAGGGGCTCCTAGGGTCGGTCGAGGCTCGATACCAACATCACGCCCAATATCGACCCTATCCAAAAGGAACTCGACGGTCCCACCAAGGATAGACCCATATATTGAAGCGCTTTTGCAAGGTGGATATCATTACATCAACATTACATAATAGATGGGGATACATACATAAGGCACAAATGCCACAAGAATACATCAACATCATATACAAGATCAACATCCGACTACGGATGAAACATAAACGAAGCTCAAACGACATCCACCACTGCTAGCCAGGCTGCCGACTGGAACCTATCCCCGATCGAAGAAGCGGAAGAAGAACTCCAACACAAGCAAACATCGCTCTCACGTCATGATCATCATGAAACCTGTACACTGCAACTGGTGGTGTAGTAATCTGTGAGCCACGAGGACTCAACAATCCCATTACCATGGGTATCAAGACTAGCAAAGCTTAATGGGAAAGGAAGGGATAAAGTGGTGAGGTTGCAGCAGCGACTAAGCATATATGGTGGCTAACATACATAAATGAGGCGAGAGAGAGAAACAAAGGCAGTCGTCAACTAGTAATGATCAAGAAGTGATCCTGAACTCCTACTTCGTCAAACATAACCCGAAACCGTGTTCTCCTCTCGATCAACCCGAAAAGAGACACTCACGATTCGCTACGGTTGGTGTATTTTAGAAGATTTGCTTCGGGTTTTCTACAACGGACATTAACAAATTCCCATCGCCACATAACATGAGCACGGCTCTCGAAAGTTTATACCTGCGGGGTGTCCCAACAGCCCATGATAAGCTCTCGCGATCAACGAAGGATATTCCTTCTCCCGGAAGACCGATCAGTCTCGGAATCCGGCTACAAGACATTCGACAGACAATAAAACAAGACCAGCAAAGCCGCCCGATCGCCGACAATCCCGATAGGAGCTGCACATATCTCGTTCTCGAGGCAACACGGATGAGACATCCTCTGAGTAAAACCAAACCTCGAGTTGCCACGAGGGGCCCATGATCTACTCGGTTCGGGACCAGCACTTAGAAAAGCTTGGTCCGGGGGGCTAAATAAAGATGACCCTCGGGTTAGCGACTCCCAAGGGAAAAGTAGGTGGTGGTGAGGCAAATGGTAAAACCAATGTTGGGCCTTCTTTGGAAAAGTCTTATTCAAAGCGAACTGTCAAGGGGTCCCATAAATCACCCGACCGCGTTAGGGACGCAAAATCCGGGAACATAATACCGATATGGCGGAAACTAGAGGCGGCAAGAGTGGAACAAAACACCAGGCATAAGGCCGAGCCTTCCACCCTTTACCAAGTATATAGATGCATTAATTAAATAAGATATATTGTGATATCCCAACAAGTAAACATGTTCCAACAGGAACAACATCTCCATGTTCAACAAGGAACAAACTTCATCTTCACCTGCAACTAACAACGCTATAAGAGGGCTGAGCAAAGCGGTAACATAGCCAAACAACGGTTTGCTAGGAAAGGTGCAAAAGGTTAGAGGTGACATGGCAATTTGGGATGGCTTGATAAGCAGGTAATAGGTAGCGCAGCATAGCGATAGAAACGAAGCAACTAGCATAGCAATGATAGTAGTGAGATCCAGGGTAGCGGTCATCTTGCCTGAAATCCCATAAGGAAGAAGAACGAGTCCATGAAGAAGGCGAGCGGATGAAGCCGAACCAAGCGTGAGCGAGCGAATCCTCACGATCATAGCAAGCAGGAACTAACAAGAAGAAGCACACAACATGGTAAACACACCACACATGAACAAGGCATGATGCACAACAAGCATGATGCATGACAAAGCTACATGAAGCTACTCATGGCAAGAGATGATGCAAACAAGAGCAACACATCAAAGGCAAGTTTAAATGAGGCGGGAACAACATAGAACAATTCGGTAAGTCCTCATATGCAAATTTCGAAATTGGTCCAGATCTGAATAAACCTTATGTTCAAGTTGTTAAACAGCAATTTAAGATGCACCACGATGATCTACGAAATTCTAGTCAAGTTACATATAAAGTTCATTAGATTGAGACTACGGCCTAGAAGATATGAGCAAAACAAGTTAAGCATGGCATTGATGCAAAATGCATACAAACATCAAGCAAACACCTCAAAACATGGATGCAACATGATAATATGAAACTACATGCAAAATCAAGCAAGTTTCATATAGAGCACACTCAAAAGCAGACAGCGGTTCAACACATACACACTATACAAGTCATGACAACAATCTGTCCAAAACAGCAACTAGGCATATTGCAAGCATCAAAACAATATGCTACAGCACCTCAATATGAAAACAAAAGGCATGGGCATGATGTACAGGTAAAGCATTACAAAACATGAACACTGAGCTATCTCCGAAATCACTAGAACATGCTCAAAAACACATGGCAAGATTGCAAATAATAACAGTTTAGACTTTAGCGAGAAATAACATCAGGTTGCAATGTTTAGAGCTATCAAACAACATGTTACAGGAACTTATCATGGCAAACAAAGGCATGGCATGAATCTACTAATTGCATAGAACAAAAGTCCTTTAGTGACCATAAGCCAAAAGGATCAGAAAATATGATGGCACCCATGTAAACATGGCAAGTTATATTACAGATTCAAACATGGCAGGAACAACGATAAGTAGGCATGTTGGTGAGCTTGAACCACTCACCACAGAGCAATACATGGCATGGCAAGGCAACTCACAGTAAGAAGACATGGCATAGAAGCTATACATGGCAAGAACAACATCATAGCATGCAAGGATCAACTACAACAACCTTGGCAAAATTGAATAACATGTAAACAATCTGCCGGAAACATTTTATAGCAAAAGTAGAGCTCGATTGACTCAAGCTATGGCACTCCATAATTGCAAACAAGGGCATGGATGGATAGAGCAAGACATGTATAACAAAACATCCTTACTGAAGTATCTCAAAATATGCATGGATCTCTCTGTAGCATCAAGTTAACATGGCATCAAAATATCAGCAAAACAGGGCTGAAATCAGCAACATCAAGAAGCCTAGTTTGCATGCTTGTGCTAGTCACCACATAGATCACAAAAATACATGGCATACACCCCTGGAAAGATGGCATGGCATATTACAAAACACATGTAGGACTCAAGTTCATAGGGTGCACACATCAATCATGGCAAAAATGACAAAAGTGCATGTTACATTAAGAAAGCGAAACTAACATCACATAGCACTCTTCTAACAGCATTTCGGGCATCAAGATGAGCTCAAATGAAAATGATGCAATGAGATGAAATGATCTACTCTTTGAGACGAACATTTTGACATATTACACGCATGAAAGCGAACAGCGATGCAGAGTTATGGCATGATGAAAATGCATAAAAATATCACAGATTCGGGACTTAGCAGTTTTGAAAAAAAACAGGGTAAGCGCTAAATAGCTAAACTGCGACAGGCGGGATTTGATGGGCTCTCACCATTGGGCTCGGCCCAAGTCGAGGAAGCGCCGGCTGGCTGAGGAGGCAGCTGGGCAGGAGATGGGCGGCGATGAAGCGCGGACAGCGCAGGCTGGGCGTCGTCCTCCGTGCTCCTGCCCAGCGAGAGAGCCATGGCCAGCGGCCAGTGGCGTGGCCCTCCGGCGAGGAGGCGGAGAGGAGGCGGAGAGGCGCTGAAGCTGGGCGGGGCAGCGAGATCAGCGGACAGGCGGCAGCTGCGGATCGAAGCCTTGCAGCAGCGAGCTCGAGGCCTTGAGGCGGCCCGGCAGTGATGCAGTGGCGCCAAGCAGCCTGTGTGGCAGCAGCGCCAGCAGCAGCAGCAGCAGATAAGCGTGTGGCAGGCAGCCAGGCGCTTCAGGGCAGCGCGAGGCGCCAAGGTGAGGCGCCGGCCGTGGCGGCGTCCGGGCGGTTGAGGTGGCGGCTTCGATTGAGCAGCGGCGCTGAAGCAGTGGCGCCCGCGTGGCAGCGAGATTAAGCTTGGTGGCAGTCCGGCGGGACATGTCCGGCCTTGGTGAGACAGCGTCAGCCTTGAGGAGGAAAAATAGGGTTTGAGGTGGAATGATCCATGAATTTGGGGGAGCACATATTTATAGGTAGAGGAGCTAGGAGAGTCAAATGAGGTGCGGTTTTCGGCCCTGTGATCGTGATCGAGCGACCGAGAGCATGGAGAGGAGTTAGGTGGGTTTTGGGCCACTTTAGAAAGGGTGTTGGGCTGCAAGGAGAAGGAGGCTTTTGCGGTTACCGGTTAACCGTTGGAGTATAAGCGACCTCCAAATGATCCGAAACTTGACAGGCGGTCTACGGTGCTATACCAAGGCCGCTTGACAAACCTCGGTCCATTCGAGACCGTTTAACACCCTTTACGAAAAGAGGTAAAAAAGGCGGGGAGACATAGGAGTGCGGATTGCAAAAGCGGACAGCGGGGAAAATGCTCGGATGCATGAGGCGAACACGTATGCAAATCGATGCACATGATGACATGATAAAAATGCAGATGATGACATGGCAAAGAGCAACACGCAAGCACATGACATAGCAGCGGCGAATAAGCGGCGGACACCGGCGCATCGAATCCGAGGCGTTACAACTTCCTTGGTGGAGCCTTGGAAGAAGGAGAGACAAGAAAGGATAGGCTGGAAGAAGCGCGCGCCGTTCCGTACCTATAACGGCGAAGGCCAATCGTCGGCCTCCACGATCACGGTAATCATGACCGACTCGCATGCGAGGGACTTGTCGAATCCGGTGGTTACGAGGCATCAGCAGGGAAGCGATCTTGCGTCAATCAATCAACACGCTTCGCCCAAGGCGCGAGCTGTTAGGGCCCATGACGCTCGCTTTTCCCTTCGCCTCTCTTTCGGCCAAGTTGAGGCGCGCCGTGGGCCAGGGGCTACTATCGGCGTTACAGGAGCAGGGGTCCCAGACTTGCACTGCGGCCTGCGGCTGCTGGCGTGGCTCGAAGGAGGCCAACCGGCCGTCTTCATCAACGCAAGCTCAAGACCCTCGCGAGGTCAAGCCTCATGAAGGCGGGACGACAAGAGCTTCCTCGAGCGCGGCCTCGTCGGGATGGCTCATGAGGCGGAGAGTTCAAGGCAGGGTACCTCGCGAGGTGCCCATGGCGCAAGCCATGGCGACCAAGGCGCGCGGTCGAGGCGCCAGACCATATGATGTCCTACTTTCCTCTTTGGTGCAAAGGGAGCAAGCGCGGCGAGAGCATCAAGCAAAGGCATCCGTTTGGTGCAACAAGACCAAGACCAATAGCAGCTCGAAGGAGTCATCGTGGAGCCCAGCGAGGCGTCATCACGAGCCTTTGGCGGCGAGGACCAACTTTAGTCGGGATAAGTGTACCGTTGTTCCCCTTCAAAATGGCCAATTGTTGGCGCCCTTCCGCTCAATATTTGGGAAGAGGCCAGGGCCTTCACCTATAAATAGGAGTAGCCACCCCGAGGCGGAGGATCCGAATCCTCATTAAGAAACCGATAGCTAGGCGGCTGAACCCCACCTAGCAGTTCATCACACCGCCAAGAACAGACCCTCGCGAGGTCTTCTTCCTGTATTGTTCCTCATCAGCCCAAGAGGCAATCTACCACACACACACGGGGTAGGGTATTACACCACAATGGTGGCTGAACGATATAAATCCGTGTCTCTTGTGCTGTTCCATTTAGTAGTTTAGGTCCCAGCGATTGGCGAGGTGCAAGGCGGTGGAGGTTGGATCTCGTCGCACCCAGTGTTCGAACCTCAAGGTCTGCGGAACCCGAAATCCGACCGTTACGCAGGCTCAATCACATTGGAAGTTGTCTTGGATCGCGGACAACTTCGAACAAACGATCTTGACATCGTCCGTTCCTTGATGGCTATTACGCACTGCTTTCGGACGAACCACATTTGTTCGCTTCAATGCGGTGCCACACTATGCCTATCTCAAACTCAAGATGCCCGGACCACGCGGTGTCATAACAGTCAATGGAAACATGGAACGTCCCTCCGTAGCGAGGTGCACACCGCAGCCACAGCGGAATGCGAAGCGAACTTACCAGCGAACATCAATTCGGCGGCCAAGCCCCCGGACACTATTAAAGGAGTCCGGACTACTCCGCGGCAGGACAGTCCAGCTCGTCAGGAGTACGACTAGCAATTCGGCCTCCGTCTCAGTCCCGATCAAATTGCGGCGTATGTGTCGCGCGTACATAACTACGCACTAAAAATACCATGGGCAAAGATAGATGCATAACTATCCATGGTGCACAGTACGGCTCGACCTCCTCTGGACACACATACTTTACCTTTCCTTTCTATCCTTTTCAGGTTTCTTTCCCACGGGCCCCTATCGAAGGCCCGATCGTCGATCCTTTTGAAGGATCACATACCAAGGAGGAAAGCAGCATAGGCGTGTGGTGGAATATCCGGATGATCTTCTTGAGATCACTTTACTGTTCTCGGGACCATACGCAGCTTCCCGTTAGTCTCGGAATGTTAAATAGCCCTGTTGCTTATCGCATTATTTGTACAAATACGCTTTGACGTATCAATCAGACTATAATGGAAATAGTTTTCGACCCAATATATGTGGCACTGGTCTACTCCTTCATTATGTTCCACTGTTTTCATCGATGGCGCCCGTGCCCTTTGGTACGACTTAACTTGTTAGGGGCCCCATTGTGCTTCATAGGTTTACAACAAGTCCGAACACTTTTTACAGTATCATTCGGCGCCCCGAATATAGCATTATATGCGTCTACTTCGAATCATGTCTTTGGTCAATAGTTGGGTTGCCCGGCTCCTATGCTTGCTACCTTACGTTCCGTCTATCGGCTTGCACTACAAAAAAAAGACACTTCCGTGATCATACGTGTCTGTCACAGTAGGTCACGTTTTCTGTCATGCATGTACATCCATGACAAATTTATGACAAAATCAAGATAGTCATACGTCTTTGTCGTAGAAGTGTTCCATGACATTACCAAAATTATCATCACGAAGTGTCCACTTCCATGGCGATAAATCGCGTCACGAAGTGCTTTCATCAAGGGTGACCGACCGTGGCATCCATCGTAGCGGAACACCGTTAAGCTATCGGGTCGGTTTTGGATCCGATAACCCGTTAACATCCTCGACCAGCGGGGATTTTCCGTGGAAAATCATCATTGGCTGGAGGAAACACGTGTCGGCTCACCGTTGGGGACAGATGTCATCCACTCCTTTGGACCCAAAGCGCCTATGATCGTCGACCGTGGCACCGTAGCGAAGCCATTCTGTGAAAAGGGCGGCCCGTTTGACTTGGTCGAAAGGTGGCGGGCGACCCATAGCAAGCTTGTTAACGGCACTGTTACGCATATAGCCATTACTGACCCCTAACCGGGGCCCGTTTACGGCCTATCCGAATTAGGCCCGATGGTGTCATCTGGGCTGTCAATATAATTCAGCCATTTTAACTTCCGGCCCATGTATGGCCCATGGCGTATTCGGCCCATATGAGGCCCTTAGTAACCTCGGCCCTTAACGGCCCGTGGTAAAAGCGGCCCGTAATGAACAATGTATCACTTTATACCCATTAACGACCCATTATTCGGTTGGGCGTTTCCAGCCCATGTTATCTTCGGCCTTCTCGGGGCCCATTTATTCTTAGGATCATTTCGACATTCGTTTACTTACGGCCCGTTCTTGTCATTTTACGCTTGTGGGCCAAATTCAGCCCGTGGTTACAAGCGGCCCGTTTGTGGCCCGTTGTCGTTGAGCGTTTTCATAGCGTCATCAAATCGACCGATTAACAACGGCCCGTTATGGTCAGCCATGAATGGACGATTTCAACTCTAGCCCATTACGGCCATAATGTGAGTGCATTGTTGGCCCATGTTTATTATTGATCATCTGACCCATAGAAGGCCCATTGATGATCTGAACCGTAGAAGGCCCATTGTGTCTATGGCCGTATAAGGCTCATTGTTTCTACTCCCGTAGAAGGCCCATTGTTTCTATGGCCCTTAGAAGGCCCATTGTTTCTCTGACCCATAGGAGGCCCATATTAACTCTGATAAATATGTAGCCCATGGTTAATGTGGCCTAGTTTTAAAAATAGGTTATTGCAGCCACTAACAAACGCGGAAAAAAAACTGCTGACTACAAGAAAATAAATAAATAAGACAATAAGGAAATAAATAAGCATGCAACTTACACTAGGTTATCACGACTATTACATATTACATCCTTTGGGCATCAAAGTTATACACGGTGCAAATATAAGGAACAACACACTATACAAAAATGGCTTCTTTGTTTTCTTGACGGTGGCTGCGTTAGAACAAATTTTGTATCGCACCAAAACAAATTACAACTATAAAACAAAAGGAAGGTTGGCATAAAAGTTAATACTCTAGCGAGATAAATGCACCACGAAGTTGAAGCTCAGTTCATTTGACTGTTGTTACATTTTCATGTTGTATTGTCCGATGGAGCACCATAACCTTGACAGTTCTCCTAGGCTCTGAACAACATAGCAAATGTCGATAGTCTGGTTTCAAAACCATGGATATCTTGACAACATCGAACAATGTCTCTCCTTGTTTCACAAAGGGTCTCTGTTAGGGAATGGACTTGTGTCTGTAGCGCAGATACAACATTGTTTTGAGCTTGCATATCTTGATCATGAGGCAGTTTGGACGAGATTGCCTTAACAACCAACCCAGTATTATGCAGGAACATGCTTTTGGCACTGTTAGTGGACAGGTACTGACCCACTACAGCAAGAGCTAACATTGCAATTATAGTTGCCTCGCCACCTTCAGAAGGTGGCGGTTCCTCATTTTTCCATAGCTATTTGAAAAGTTGAGGTTTTACATTAGTAGTACGGAACAAAAGATATTAAGGAGGCAGCAAAACCAAACAAAATAGCTTTGGTCTATATCTGAGAACTTATTACGGTGAACCCATGTAAAATATTAGTTGTATTTTATTGCAAAGTACATAATAAAACCAGGTTCCAAACATATGACCATGTACCATCGCTAATGTATTGCCTATTTCTTCACATTGTATTAATGGCTAAGGATAAAGAGGCGAAGTTTATAATCGGTAAGCATAGTATGACATCATTCATATCACAAAACAACTAAGAACATACAAGCAAACAATTGTAATGTTGTGTGGGCAAGTCACCACGGAACTAGATTACAGTCAAGATCAAAGGAACATCACTCCTCTCTTTTAAACCTTGTAAGGTGCAATGATACGCTAAGACAATTGTGTATAAAATTGAAAGAGTAATAGACATTGGCTGCAAACCATGCAGTTCAAGGCACAAGTCAGAGTAAGTAGTAGTTAAAAGGCATGAGGATTAAGGACTTACAACAACGGCTTTGACTGGTGTATTCATGCCCTTCTTCTTGCTGGTGTGACAGTCCTTGAAGATTTCCACAACATTTGGTTCAGGTACTTTTTGGTCCTTGCGGGCTTTCCCCTACATTTGGAACAAGTCAATATAAATTTGATAATACGGTACAGCGAAAAGAGTGAGACAATAGCTAATTACAAGATCCTCGCAGTGTGCAATATAGCTACGAGATCCTGTCGTCTATTGGAATTTCACTTTCGTACCGTTGGCCTTGTTTTTGAACAGTTCACCTACAAGAAGATAGATTTGTATGGCACATGTGTAAATAGGACTTCAACATGTGATCTGATCACATATATATAATGTACCTGATACTTTGGATCAGACCAGTGTTTAACGAGGCCTCTCGGTCTTCATCGGATATATTTTCCCTTTGGAGATGTTTGGGCAAGTTCACTTTATTAGCCTTGCCTTCAAAGTGAGTTTTCCTCAAGTTATAAATCTTGTGGTGAGCAGACTTGAAAACATGGGTGCAAGTTGTGCAGTTTGCATCATCTTGGCTATCAACGAACCTCATCTATTGAAAATTATGGGAGTCTCATTATCGACAACCTAGAAAGTATTGGACTGAGCAAGGCGATATTACTAGTTTCCATAAATAACCATACTTACAGATAAATGGTCGAGGAAGGTATTGAGCGGGTTTCGTCTTTGTCATTCTATCTTGAATCCATGTTGGGAGGATCGTACATGACACCTAACGACAACCGCTGCCTCGATACTAACTTGGCTGACTACAGCAGCATCCGTGGCCTTTTAAACATGCCTCAAAGCGGATCTTCATTCTTCCTCCTCTAGATTTAGTTAACCTATCGAGCATTATCACGATGTTTGTTTCCTCTTGCGCCTAGGTGCTAGTCCAACAACAAACATAGGAAGTGTTAGTGTACATCAAGCTGTGAGACTACATATAACGAAGCATGCAAGCGCAACTTGACTCCAACAACTACCTTCTTGCTGTTGAAGCTCACAAAGTTCATCGATCTTGCCAACTCATCTTGTATCAAGAGTGCTTGAAGTAGTGTCGGTGGCAAGGGAGCTTGGGAGCGTCTTGCTAGCTGAGTTGACCAACAGAGTAAATCGTCAGTTGGTGGTCTTGTGGAAGGTGTTGCAACAACTAGGGTTGTCTCCTTGTTTGGTGGCAGCTATTTGTTTACCTTGGCTTGTTCTGCAGCTCGTGTAGCATGGGATACCCGTTGGTACAATTTTCTGCTGGACTTTGACCTTCTATTGCACCATCAGTACCAGCAGAATCTGCTGGATTCTTCCGCTTCCCTTTCCCTATCGTTCTATCTTGCTTCCTCTTTCTCTGTGCCATGTTAAGTCAAGCTGACAAGAAAAACGAATAACAATTTAGTTCTTCAGAACAAATTGATGCGTGATACAAACGAACTGAACTTTGATGTTAGACAACCACATGATAGGAGGATGTAGTATGTAAGAAAAACAGGACGACATGAGATAACCAGAACTATGATGTGTAAACTAAGCAGAAGACATTTCACTAAATTAGAAGCAATGCAATGGAAGGTAGACACCATATTAAAGATGCTACAAATATCGCTCTGCCAAGTTAACAGTGTCTCATCATAAATGCCGTTTAAACAAATGTGAAGCAGTACAAGAAATAAATCATATGCAAGATGCAAACAACATCAAACTATCAAGTTAGAGGTCTCTCGTCATTAGTGCCATTGCATATTCACAACATTGCATATTCACAGCATTGCATATTCACAGCTTATGATGTGTAAACTAAGAAGAAGGCATTTCAACAAATTAGAAGCAATGAAAACTAGACACCATATGAAAGATGCAATGAATATCACTCTACCAAGTTAAGCTGTCTCGTCATAAGTGCCATTTCAACAAATTAGTAGTACAAGCTAGAAAAGAATGCGAGATGTAACCTATATCACACTCCAAAGTCAAACATGTCTTATGATAAGTGATTGTTGCAGGTTACACAACAATAGTAATTTGATGTAAGAACATGGTGTGATAGACAAATATTGTATGTTCTAGAAACAGGAACACGTGTCTTATTCAAGTATAATGTGTAAAGTAAGTAGATGGAATTCAACAAAATTAGAAGCAATACAAGCTAGACATCACACATAACATGGAACCACATATAACGATTGCCAAGTTAGAGGAGCACGGTGAAGGTGCACTAGGGAGGCGTGCTCATCATAAACACAACTTCGTTGAGTGTCTATGCATGTGTTGTCTTGGAAATCATCTTGGGGGTGGAGGTAGAAAGCTGTTGAAAGGATCGATATAGTTGACTAGAGGGGGTGAATAGGCAACTAACAATTTTAGCTTTTCTTTACCAATTTAAACTTTGCATCAAAGTAGGTTGTCTAGATATGCAACTAGGTGAGCAACCTATATGATGCAACAACAACAACACATGAGCAAGCAAGGGATATAACACAAATAAGCTTGCACAAGTAAAGGCACGAGATAACCAAGAGTGGAGCGGTGAAAGCGAGGATGTGTTACCAAAGTTCCTTCCCTTTGAGGGAAATGCGTCTCCGTTGGAGCGGTGTGGAGGCACAATGCTTCCCAATAAGCCACTAGGGCCACCATATTCTCCTCACGCCCTCACACAATATGAGATGCCGTGATTCCACTATTGGTGCCCTTGGGCGGTGACGAACCTTTACAAGCGAGGTTAGGAAATCTCCACAACAATTGGAGGCTCCCAGCGACACCACGAAGCTTCACCACAATGTACTATGGCTCATGGTGACCTCAACCGTCTAGGGTGCTCAAACACCAAGAGTAACAAGATCCAAAGGGATTAGTGGGGAATCAAATTTCTCTTGGTGGAAGTGTAGATCGGGGCCTTCTCAACCAATCCCGAGCAAATCAACAAGTTTGATTGGCTAGGGAGAGAGATCGGGCGAAAATGGAGCTTGGAGCAACAGTGGAGCTTGGGGTTGGAAGAGGTAATCAACTAGAGGAAGAAGACACCCCTTATATAGTGGAGAACCAAATCCAACTGTTATCCACTTAACCAGCCTGCGACCTGCGGTACTACCGCCGGGAAGCGGTACTACCGCAAGGCCTCCACAGTACTACGCTGACCGAGCAGTACTATCGCTGCTTCTGGCGAGGAACTAGGACAGGCACTGGCGGCCGAGGTGAGGCGGTGCTTGCGCGAGAGGCGATACTACCACTCCCCTTGCGATACTCTGCAGGCGGGACTAGCCTAGCACAGGAAGGGTGTGGATGAATAAAAATACATCCGTGCCAACTTCGCTGAAAATCAATCGATGCAAAATCCGACCGGTACTACACTTTTGGCATGCGGTACTACAGCGCGAGGAAGCGGATGTAAAAATTACATCCGCCCTACTTCGCTCATGTAGCTGTGCGGACCAGGACTCACGGTACTACAGCGGCGTGGGGCAGTACTACAGCGTGAAGCGGCGGGCGTAAAAATCCGTCGCTCCTACAGCGCCTGCGAGCGAGATGAGTGCAGTGCGAGGCCCTGATAGTACAGCTCCGTAGAAGTGGTACTACCGCGTGCGCCCTCTGGTACTACCGCATGCCCTAGAACAGCAACACTAGAATTCTTCTCTGCATAGAAATGAGAAAGCGGAGGATGCTCCAAAGTGCAAGGGAAAGGCGGTGTATAGGAAGGAAGCGTGTGCGTGATGATTCCATCGAACCTTTCGAGCGGACCCCTCTTAATAGTACGGCTTTCCTCGACTCAACTCCATCGAAAAAAGCGTGAAAAGCGATGTCTTCAATAGTCTTGAGGGCACCAAACCATCTTGTGCCTAGCGATGAAACGTCTGTACAACTCATGGCACACGATTAGTCCATAAAAGCATTGTCATCAATCACCAAAATACTTTAGGGATAAATATGCCCTTACAATCTTCCCTTTTGGTGGATTGATGACAATCTGAATTCTAAAGGGAAATTATATAGAGCATAGACAAACCCCACATCTCTAAAATATAGGCGGGCTCCCCTAGATGTGTGCAATCTAGATAGGTGCTTTGGGCTGCATGGCACACATCTTTGGGATCAACACTCCCCTATATTTTACAGACAAGGCATATCTTGTAATAATAAGGCTAACACTAAGCAAGATAGCAAACAAGAGCATAACATAAATAGCACAATATATCATAAGCTCACTTAGATACGATAGAGTGCATATGTCTTACACCATATGAAGATAAGTCTCACTGGCGCAAATCAAACCAAAGCAAATGAGGTTCAATAGAAAGCATAATCAAAACAACACGATAAAGCGACTACATAAATCCTACACTCTCTCCCCTTTGGCATCGAGGCGTAAAAAGGCGGAGAGGACACTTGTCGGTGTCAAAACCGGCGGATCTCGGGTAGGGGTCCCGAACTGTCGTCTAAAGCGGATGGTAACAGGAGGCGGGGACACAATGTTTACCAGTTGGTCCCTCTCGATGGAGTAATACCCTACTTCACTGCTTGATTGATCTCGATGATATGAGTATTACAAGAGTTGATCTACCACGAGATCGTAGAGGCTAAACCTAGAAGCTAGCCTATGGTTATGATTGTTGTTGTCCTGCGGACTAACCCTCTAGTTTATATAGACATCAGAGGAGGCTAGGGTTACACAGAGTCGGTTACAAGGGAGGTGATCTACATATCCGAATTGCCAAGCTTGCCTTCCACGCAAAGGAGAGTCCCATCCGGACACGGGACGAAGTCTTCAATCTTGTATCTTCATAGTCCAATAGTCCGGCCGAAGCATATAGTCCGGCTGTCCGGGGACCCCCTAATCCAGGACTCCCTCAGTAGCCCCTGAACTAGGCTTCAATGACGATGAGTCCGTGCATGATTATCTTGACATTGCAAAGCGGGTTCTTCCTCTGAATCGCCATAGAAGATTTGAACACAAGGATATTGTCGGCTTTGCAAAACAAATTCCACATACCACGTAGAGTATAATATTTCCACAAATCTAATCTGCTGACAACTTTTCATAATGTGACATCATGCCATGGCGGTCATTATTGAACCATTTTTCTCAACCAGCTACTACACATATTGCGAGGCGGTTTTCTTAGCACGTCTTGTCGAGCGAAGATCGTGTCCCTTATCACGGGATTCTCATCAATACGGGTGTGGATAAACCAACGCGCCATTAATCACGGCGCTTGGGGAATAAGCGAGTTTACCAGGCAAGTGGGGAGGCACGCAGTTTCCTCCGCCCTTATAAAGGGACAAGGACTCCTCCTTTTTACCCGCGCCTTCTTCTTCCCTGCCTACCCATTCTCGCGCACTCGAGCTCCAGCGCACAAGCTCGCATTTTCTCCGCAAAACCACTCCAAACATGTCGGAGGCGGGAGGCAAGTGGATGGTCTCCTCCGTTCTGGAGGAGAACATTCTGGCTCAGGAAGCGGATACCTAGCCACAGATAACGCGCACCGGCTCCCAGATGCGGGGCAGATCATCCCCACCCCCGAACCCCACGAAAGGGTTGTATTCCTTACCCATTTCGTCCGCGGGCTGGGATTTCCCCTCCACCCATTTGTTCGCGGGCTCATGTTCTATTACGGGCTGGACTTCCATGATCGGCCCCAATTTCATCCTCAAAATCTCGGCGTTTATCGTGGTGTGCGAAACCTTCCTCCGCATCAAGCCCCACTTGACCTGTGGATGAAGACCTTCAACGTTAAACCGAAGGTGGTGGTGAAGCCCGACAAGCGGAGTCGGAGGCGCCATGGTGGGCAAAATGCCCAACATCACACAGCAGAAGGCTCCTATGTGGAGACCGTAAAGGGGTGGCAATCGAGGTGGTTCTACATCACCGAGCCACATGACACCAACTGGGTGGTGGCCCCAATTCGATCTGGCATCCCCATCGTCTCACCCCTGGAAAGAAGGGCCTATCACAGGGTTCATCGGTGGAGCTGACGGACTCAATCGTCAAAAACATGATAAGCAAGAAAATCAAGCTTGTCAACATGGTCCAAGTCACGCTCTTCCACGGATCCTCCGTGTCAAATCACGGGCATTCAATTTAATGGGAGTTCGACCGGCTAAGCACCAAGCGTTGCGAGAGCACTTGACCTGACGCGCAAGACATCTGGAAGGTGTTGTTCAAGTCCGCGAGGTACCTCCTCCCTTACGAGAATCGCGGACTCGGTGTGAGCGCCATGCCAATCGATAGCTCCTTATATCTCATAAGATGTTTCTTTCCCCAGTATAATCATGTGAGGGATCTAACCCTCTGTACCATTTAACATGATTGGGTCGCGACAGCGAAGCAGATCGATTGTCCGGCCCCGCTGCCCGAAGATCCAGCAAGGGCTCTTGATACGTCTCCAAGGTATCTATAATTTTTGATTGCTCCATGCTATATTATCTACTGTTTTGGACATTATTGGGCTTTATTATCCACTTTTATATTATTTTTGGGACTAACCTATTAACGGAGGCCCAGCCCGAATTGTTGTTTTGCCTATTTCAGAGTTCCATGAAAAAGGAATATCAAGCGAGTCCAAGCGGAATGAAACCCGGGAACATGATTTTTAGGAAGATTATGATCCGGAGACTTGGACCCTCGTCAAGAAACAAAGAGGAAGCCACGAGGTAGAGGCGCGCCCACCCCAGTAGCGCCCTCCACCTCGTGGGCCCCTGTTGCTCCACCACGTACTCCTTCCTCCTATATATACCTCGTACCCCCAAGCGATTAGATCACGGGCGAAAACCTAATTCCACCGCGCAACCTTACATGCCCACGAGATCCCATCTTGGGGCCTGTTCGAGCTCCGCCGGAAGGGCATCCATCCTGAGAGGGTTTCTACATCAACACCATAGCCTCTCCGATGAAGTGTGAGTAGTTTACCTCAGACCTTGGGTCCATAGTTAGTAGCTAGATGGCTTCTTCTCTCTTTTGGATCTCAATACAATGTTCTCACCTCTCTCGTGGAGATCTATTCGATGTAATCTTCATTTTGTGGTGTGTTTGTTGAGACCGATGAATTGTGGGTTTATGATCAAGATTATCTATGAACAATATTTGAATCTTCTCTGAATTCTTTTATGTATGATTGGTTATCTTTGCAAGTCTCTTCGAATTATCAGTTTGGTTTGGCCTACTAGATTGATCTTTCTTGCAATGGGAGAAGTGCTTAGCTTTGGGTTCAATCTTGCGGTGTCCTTTCCAGTGTGATAGGGGCAGCAAGGCACGTATTGTATTGTTGCCATCGAGGATAACAAGATGGGGTTTTATCATATTGCATGAATTTATCCTCTACATCATGTCATCTTGCTTAAGGCGTTACTCTATTTTCATGAACTTAATACTCTAGATGCATGCTAGATAGCGGTCGATGAGTGGAGTAATAGTAGTAGATGCGAGGCAGAGTCGGTCTACTTGTCTCGGACGTGATTCCTATATACATGATCATACCTAGATATTCTCATAACTATGCTCAATTACATCAATTGCTCAACGATAATTCGTTCACCCACCGTAAAATACTTATGCTCTTGAGAGAAGCCACTAGTGAAACCTATGGCCCCGGGTCTATCTTCATCATATTAATCTTCAGCCTTAGTTATTTCCTTTGCTTTTTACTTTGCTTTTATTTTACTTTGCATCTTTATCACAAAAATACCAAAAATATTATCCTATCATATCTATCGGATCTCACTCTAAGTAAGTGACCGTGAAGGATTGACAAACCCTTATCGCGTTGGTTGCGAGGATTTATTGTATTGTGTAGGTGCAAAGTCGCCGTAGCCTCCTCTTGGATTGATACCTTGGTTCTCAAAAAGCTGAGGAAATACTTACGCTCTGTGCTGCATCACCCTTTCCTCTTCAAGGAAAACCAACGTAGTGCTCAAGAGTAGCAGCTCTCTTAGCGGAGATCTGGTTCGGCGCCCTATGAGGCACGGATAAGAAGGCCAAGAAGAAGGCCATGGGGACCGGGGAAGGTCTCCGGCGTGAGGTTATGTCGGAATCATTGTCCAATAACACGGCGCCCTCCTCCCATGAAAATGAGGAGGAGGAGGAAAGTTCTCCCAGCCGGGGAGACAAGAAAGGAAGGCCGCCCGTCAGGAGGCGGAGGAATCAGAAGGAAGGACTCTCCTTGGGACTGCTCCTAGCGGCCGCTTTCAGTGACGAGGAGTGGTTACCGAGGACAAG
The DNA here is from genome assembly GCA_021605205.1 of Aegilops longissima. Lineage (NCBI taxonomy): Eukaryota > Viridiplantae > Streptophyta > Magnoliopsida > Poales > Poaceae > Aegilops > Aegilops longissima. Next base: position 37,446 of record JAHIAM010001741.1, read on the forward strand.
CCCTGGCGAAGTCGTGAGTATCCGGATACCATAATAATTCTTGGTATGTTTTATTTTATTGCTTCTTATCATGCCGAACATGATCATGCAGTCCATCAAAGCCCATATCGGCGTATCCTCTTGGATAATTCTTTGGGCCCGTCGGATATGAACAGCGATTCACTCCGACCGCCTCCTCCCCGCCCTACAGACGGCGTCGAGGTGTTGTCTCAAAGTCTTGGACAAAGGGAGACAATTTGGGCGCCACGGTGACATTCAGGCATTTGGGCACATGAGGGCAAGACTCCCATGGTCTCGGACGTGATGCCTATATACATGATCATACCTAAATATTCTCATAACTATGCTCAATTCATCAATTGCTCAACATGATAATTCGTTCACCCAAGTAAAATACTTATGCTCTTGAGAGAAGCCACTAGTGAAACCTATGGCCCCGGTCTATCTTCATCATATTAATCTTCTAGCACTTAGTTATTTCCTTTGCTTTTTTACTTTGCTTTTATTTTACTTTGCATGTTTATCACAAAAATACCAAAAATATTATCCTATCATATCTATCAGATCTCACTCTCGTAAGTGACCGTGAAGGGATTGACAACCCCTTATCGCGTTGGTTGCGAGGATTTATTTGTATTGTGTAGGTGCGAGGGACTCATGCGTAGCCTCTTTGGATTGATACCTTGGTTCTCAAAACTGAGGAAATACTTACGCTCTTGTGTTGCATCACCCTTTCCTCTTCAAGGGAAAACCAGCGTAGTGCTCAAGAGGTAGCAAGAAGGATTTACGGCACCGTTCTTAGGGAAATCTCATAAAATTCAACATACCAAGTACCCATCACAATCCCTTATCTCCCGCATTACATTATTTGCCATTTGCCTCTCGTTTTCCTCTCCCCCACTTCACCCTTGCCGTTTTATTCGCCCTCTCTTTTTCGTTCGCCTTCTTCTTTTTGCCCCTCGCTCTCTCTGTCGTTATGTCTGAATTTGGGGAAATTATTGCCGATATGGACAGTAACAATATCATAGAAAATTCTGATGCTCCTGCTGAAGAACTCCCCACCTTGCATACAAAAAGATTTCGAATTGGTAGTGATAATATTATTGGAAAAGGAGTTATTCAAGATTTCTTTACTTGTGCCGGTTCTTTGCCTTCTATTGGCGGTTCTATTCTCCATAGAACTAGTAGTCTTCTGAGCGCTATTTCCTTACTTATAGTTGAACTTGAAAGGCAATTTATGCATATGCATCCTTGCATACAAAAAATTTTCCTAGAATTTTCTAATATTGAGCATTCTTTTGTTAAGCGTGCATACTATCTTTTTGTCTCATGAGTTTAGATTCATAATAAAGAGGACAAAGAAATCTTTGCACATTATAGGGTAGATGCTAGTCATCCTCCCATTGAAGCTATCCTTTTAATCAAGAAGACATGATCGTTTACAATCTTTGGATCATATTGCTTATAACGAAAATCTTAGGAAAAAGGTTCCCGCAGATGTTCTAGTTGATAGAATTTCCGAGCTTAATGATGATTTTGCTATTCAGAATAATGGATTAGGTTTTCCTCTTGAACAAAGGCTTGTGACCTTTTGCCAAAAGAATGCTCTTAATGATGAATTGGTTGTGCAATACAAAGGGCCTAGGGAGGAACCCATACCTCCTGAGATTGATCTTGGGGACTTTTGTCCCATTAAATTTAGCCCTTTTGATTAGTTTTGTTTGCCTCAAAGAAAACTTGCTGCTGAACGTAGAGAATATGAGAAAAGTTTTCATGACTTGCCATACCACTATTATGGCAATACCTAGATCTATCCTTGCTTTTATGCCTAGCTAGAGGCGTTAGGCGATAGCGCTTGTTGGGAGAACAACCCAATTTTATTTTAGTTTTTGTCTTTTGCTTCTGTTTAGGAATAAATATTTGTTCTAGCCTCTTGTTAGATGTGTTTTTATGTTTTAATTAGTGTTTGTGCCAAGTTAAACCTATAGGATCTTCTTGGATGATAGTTATTTGATCTTGCAGAAATTTCCAGAAACTTTTTGTTCACGAAAACAATTGTTAAAAATCACCAGAACGTGATACAATAGTGATTCCAATTGCTTCTGATCAACAAACAAATTGCCTAGGTCTTCCTATTTTTTCTGATTTTTTGGAGTTCCATAAGTTTGCGTTAGTTACAGATTACTACAGACTGTTCTGTTTTGACAGATTCTGTTTTTCGTGTGTTCTTTGCTTATTTTGATGAATCTATGGCTAATAAAATAGTTTATAAACCATAGAAGTTGGAATACAATAGGTTTAACACCAATATAAATAAATAATGAGTTCATTACAGTACCTTGAAGTGGTCTTTTGTTTTCTTTAAGCTTAGACTCACGAGATTTCTGTTGAGTTTTACTGTTGTGAAGTTTTCAAGTTTTGGGTGAAAGATTTTTGATGGATTATGGAACAAGGAGTGGCAAGAGCCTATGATTTGGGATGCCCATGGCACCCCCAAGATAATCTAAGGACACCAAAAAGCCAAAGCTTGGAGATGCCCCGGAAGGCATCCCCTCTTTTGTCTACTTCCATCGGTAACTTTACTTGGAGCTATATTTTTATTCACCACATGATATGTGTTTTGCTTGGAGCGTCTTGTATGATTTGAGTCTTTGATTTTTAGTTTACCACAATCATCCTTTCTGTACACACGTTTTGATAGAGCCATACATGATTTGGAAATTATTAGAATACTCTTTGTGCTTCACTTATATCTTTTGTGTTATATAGTTTTCCTCTAGTGCTTCACTTATATCTTTTAGAAACACGGTGGTGGATTTGTTTTATAGAAACTATTGATCTCTCATGCTTCACTTAGATTATTTTGAGAGTCTTAAATAGCATGGTAATTTGCTTAATAATCTTAATATGCTAGTTATTCAAGAATAGTAAAAACTTTCTTATGAGTGTGTTGAATACTAAGAGAAGTTTGATGCTTGATGATTGTTTTGAGATATGGAGGTAATAATATCAAAGTCGTGCTAGTTGAGTAGTTGTGAATTTGAGAAATGCTTGTGTTGAAGTTTGCAAGTCACGTAGCATGCACGTATAGTAAGCGTTATGTAACAAATTTGAAACATGAGGTGTTCTTTGATTGTCCTCCTTATGAGTGGCGATCGGGGACGGCGATGGTCTTTTCTACCAATCTATCCCCTAGGAGCATGCAGCGTAGTGATTGGTTTTGATGACTTGTAGATTTTTGCAATAAGTATGTGAGTTATTTATGACTAATGTTTAGTCCATGGATTATCGCCTCTCACCCTTCCATTATTGCTAGCCTCTTGATGCAGAATTGCCCTTTCTCACATTGAGAGTTGGTGCAAACTTATTGGTGCATCAAACCCGTGATATGATACACTCTTTCACACATAAATCTCCTTATATCTTCCTCAAAACATCCTCCATACCTACCTATTATGGCATTTGCATAGCCATTCCGAGATATATTGCCATGCAACTTTCCACCATTCCGTTTATCATGACACATTCATCATTGTCATATTGCTAGCATGATCATGTAGTTGACATAGTATTTGTGGCAAAGCCACAGTTTATAATTCTTTCATACATGTCACCCTTGGTTTATTGCATATCCCGGTACACGCCGGAGGCATTCATATAGAGTCATACTTTGTTTTAGTATCGAGTTGTAATCATTGAGTTGTAAATAAATAGAAGTGTGATGATCATCATTTTCTAGACCATTGTCCCAAGTGAGGAATAAAAAAAAGAGAAAGGCCATAAAAAAGAAGGCCCAAAAAATGAGAAAAAGAGAGGGACAATGCTACTATCCTTTGCCACACTTGTGCTTCAAAGTAGCACCATAATCTTCATGATAGAGAGTCTCTTGTTTTGTCACTTTCATATACTAGTGGGAATTTTTCATTATAGAACTTGGCTTGTATATTCCAACAATGGGCCTCCTCGAGTGCCCTAGGTCTTCGTGAGTAAGCAAGTTGGATGCACACCCACTTAGTTTCTTTAGTTGAGCTTTCATACATTTATACCTCTAGTGCATCCGTTGCATGACAATCCCTACTCCTTGCATTAACATCAATCGATGGGCATCTCCATAACCCATTGATTAGCCTCGTTGATGTGAGACTTTCTCCTTTTTGTCTTCTCCACATAACCCCCATCATCATATTCTATTCCACCCATAGTGCTATGTCCATGGCTCGCGCTCATATATTGCGTGAAAGTTTATAGGTTTGAGATTATTAAAGTATGAAACAATTGCTTGGCTTGTCCGGGAGATTATGATCCGGAGACTTGGACCCTCGTCAAAAACAAAAAGGAAGCCACGAGGTGAGAGGCGCGCCTCCACCCTCGTGGGCCCCTACTGCTCCACCAGCGTACTCCTTCCTCCTAAATATACCTCGTGCCCCCAAGCGATTGAATCACGGGCCAAAACCTAATTCCACCGCAACCTTACATGCCCACGAGATCCCATCTTGGGCCCTGTTAGGAGCTCCGCCGGAGGGCATCCATCACGGAGGGCTTCTACATCAACAGCATAGCCTCTCCGATGAAGTGTGAGTAGTTACCTCAGACCTTGGTCCATAGTTAGTAGCTAGTGTTGGGAACATAGTAATTTCAAAAATTTCCTACGCACGCAAGATCATGGTGATGCATAGCGAGAGGGAGAGTGTGTCCACGTACCCTTATAGACCGAAAGCGGGCGTTAGCACTTGCGGTTGATGTAGTTATGCGTCTTCACGGCCCGACCGATCAAGCACGAAACTACGGCACCTCCGAGTTCTTGCACGTTCAGCTCGTCGTTCCCGGACTCGATCCAACAAAGTGTCGGGAAGAGTTAAAATCGACCTGACGGCGTGGTGACAATCTTGATGTTCTACCGTCGCGAGGGCTTCGCCTAAGCACCGCTACAATATTATCGCGGAGAACTATGGTGGAGGGGCACCGCTTTACGGCTAAGAGATCTCAAGGATCAATTGTTGTGTCTATGGGGTGCCCCCCCACCTTATATATAAAGGAGCAAGGGGAAGCCGGCCGGCCAAGGAGGAGGCGCGCCAGGGGAGTCCTACTCCCGGGAGTAGGACTCCTCCTTTCCTTGTTGGAGTAGGAGAGAAGGAAGAGGAGGAGAGGGAGAAGGAAAGGGGGCTGCACCCTTTTCCAACTCGGACAGAGAGAGGCGCAGGCCTCCTTCATTTAGCCTCTCTCCTCTATTCCCGTATGGCCCAATAAGGCCCATATACTCCCGGCAAATTCCGTAACTCTCGGTACTCGAAAAATACGAGAATCACTCGGAACCTTTCCGAAGTCGAATATAGTCATCCAATAGATCGATCTTTCGTCTCGACCATTTGAGACTCCTCGTCATATCCCGATCTCATCAGGGACTCGAACTCCTTCGGTACATCAAAACTCATAAATTCATAATATAACCTTCGCCGAACTTTAGCGTGCGGACCCTACGGGTTCGAGAACTATGTAACATGACCGAGACCGTCTCGGACAATAACCAATAAGCGGAACACTGGATGCTCATATTGGCTCCCACATATTCTCTGAAGATTGTCGGTGTCAAAACCGGCGGATCTCGGGTAGGGGTCCCGAACTGCGTCTAGGTTTAGCCTCCTTGAAAACGGGAGGAGGCATCCTTCCTATCGGTGGCAACGGAAGGAACTCTCAATGAAAGCACCAATGTCGGTGTCAAAACCGGCGGATCTCGGGTAGGGGTCGGCTGTGCGTCTAGGCGGATGGTAACGGGAGACAAGGGACACGATGTTTTACCGAGTTGGGCCCTCTTGATCGAGGTAAAACCCTACGTCCTGCTTTCGATTGATATTGATATTGTGGATGTTTACAAGAGTAGATCTACCACGAGATCAAGGAGGCTAAACCTAGAAGCTAGCCTATGGTATGATTGTAAGGGTTGTTGATGATGTCCTCGGACTAGAGCCATCCGGTTTATATAGACAGGAGAGGGCTAGGGTTACATAGAGTCGGTTACAATGGTAGGAGATCTACATATCCGTATCGCCAAGCTTGCCTTCACGCCAAGGAAAGTCCCATCCGGACACGGGAGAAGTCTTCAATCTTCTATCTTCATAGTCTTGGAGTCGGTTGATGATGATAGTCCGGCCGATGATAGTCAAGCCATCTGGACACCCCTAATCCGGGACTCCTTAGTAGCCACAGGTATTTGATCTTGGTTGATTGCTATGATTAGTAACTTGAAGCAGGAGTTACAAAATGAACAGAGACTAGTTGAGGTGAGGTGACGATGTGTGTTGGAAGTGATTTCAAGGTTGATAAGATCACCATCGCACACTCCCTTTACCTTGGGATTAGTGTTGAACCTAAAATAAATGTTATTTGGTGTTTGCATTGAGCATAAGATGATTGGATCATGTTTATTGCAATCTGGTTATTCAAAGACAAAGAACAATTGTTATTACTGTTTACATGAATAAAACCTTACGTGGTCATACACCCAAGGTGAATTGTTTATTAAATCTCGATCGTAGTGATACACATATTCATAATATTGAAGCCAAAAGATGCAAAGTTAATAATGATAGTGCAAATTATTTGTGGCACTGCCGTTTAGGTCATATTGGTGTAAAGAGCATGAAGAAACTCCATGTTGATGGGCTTTTGGAATCACTTGATGTTTGTGAACCATGCCTCATGGGCAAGATGACTAAGACTCTGTTCTCCGGAACAATGGAGCGAGCAACTGACTTATTGGAAATAATACATACTGATGTGTGCGGTCCAATGAGTGTTGAGGCTCGCAGCGGGTATCGTTATTTTCTGACCTTCACAGATGATTTGAGTAGATATGAGTATATCTACTTAATGAAACATAAGTCTAAAACATTTGAAAAGTAGTTCATCACGAAATCAGTTCGATGATTCCTACACTAGTAAGTGAGGAAGCTAATGATGATGATGATGAAACTTACGATCAAGTTACTACCGAACCTCGTGGAGTCAAGAGTAAGATCCGCACAAGAGTGATGCGGTAATCCTGTTACGGAGGTCATGTTACTTGACCATGATGAACCTCGAACTATGAGCAAGCGATGATGAGCCCGATTCCGTGAAATGGCTTGAGGCCATGAAATCGAGATGGGATCCATGTATGAGAACAAAGTGTGGACTTTGATTGACTTGCCCGATGGTCGGCGAGCCATTGAGATTAAATGGATCTTCAAGAGGAAGGCAGACGGCGATAGTAGTGTTGTTATCTACAAAGCTCGAACTATCGAAAAAGGTTTTCGACAAGTTCAAGTGTTGACTACGATAAGATTTTCTCACTCGTGGCGATGCTTAAGTCTGTCCGAATCATGTTAGTAATTGCCACATTTATGAAATCTGCAAATGGATGTCAAAACTGCATTCCTTAATGGATTTCTTAAAGAAGAGTTGTATATGATGCAGCGAGAAGGTTTTATCAATCCTAAAGGTGCTAACAAAGTGTGCAAGCTCCAGTGATCCATCTATGGACTGGTGCAAGCATCTCGAGTTGGAATATATGCTTTGATGAGTTGATCAAAGCATATAGTTTTATCTTGAACTTGCGGTGAAGCTGTATTTACAAGAAAGTGAGTGGGAGCACTATAGCCTTTACGATAAGTATATGTGAATGGCATATTGTTGATCGGAAATGATGTAGAATTTTACGGAAAGCATATAGGAGTGTTTGAAAGGAGTTTTTCGAGAAAGACCTTGGTGAAGCTGCTTACATATTGAGCATCAAGATCTCTGAGAGCAGATCAAGGCGGCTTGATAAGTTTTTCAATGAGTACATACCTTGACAAGATTTTGAAGTAGTTCAAAATGGAGCAGTCAAAGAAGGAGTTCTTGCTGTGTTGCAAGGTGTGAAGTTGAGTAAAGACTCAAAACCCGACCACGGCGAGAAAATAGAAAGAGAATGAAAAGTCATTCCCTATGCCTCAGTCATAGATTCTATAAAGTATGCTATGGTGTGTACCAGACCTATTGTGTATCTCACATGAGTTTGGTAAGACGGTACAATAGTGATCCAGGAGTGGATCACTAGACAGCAGTCAAAATTATCCTTAGAAGACTAAGGAGATATTTCTCGGTTATGGAGGTGATAAAGAGTTCGTCGTAAAGAGTTACGCCGATGCAAGATTTTACACCGATCCGAATGACTCTGAGTCTCAATCTGGATACATATTGAAAGTGGGAGCAATTAGCTAGAGTAGCTCCGTGCAGAGCATTGTAGACATAGAAAATTTGCAAAATACATACGGCTCTGAATGTGGCAAACCCGTTGACTAAACTTCTCTCACAAGCAAAACATGATCACACCTTAGTACTCTTTGAGTGTTAATCACATAGCGATGTGAACTAGATTATTGACTCTAGTAAACCCTTTGGGTGTTAGTCACCTGAGAGATGTGAACTAATCACATAAAGATGTGAACTATTGGTGTTAAATCACATGACGATGTGAACTAGATTATTGACTCTAGTGCAAGTGGGAGACTGAAAAAATATGCCCTAGAGGCAATAATAAATTTGTTATTTATATTTCCTTATATCATGATAAATGTTTATTATTCATGCTAGAATTGTATTAACCGGAAACTTAGTACATGTGTGAATACATAGACAAACAAAGGGCCCGTTTGGAACTCATCCCGCTCCGTGCTTCTCCATGTCCACGCGCGGAGCTGGACCGAACAGATTACCTCCGCGGAGTGGGCTTCTCGAAGCACTGCGTTCCTCTAGTGCAAAAAGTTGGAGCAGCTCAAGCCCAGCTTCAGAAAACGCAGAAGCGAGGAGTTCAACGTAATTACTAGAGGATGCCACCGCCAAGTAAAAAAAATGTTTCGCACCACTCGTATTTGACGCATGTTCCTAGAATCTGTACGGAGCAACCCCTCTTCCGTCAACATCTCATCCCCTCGTAACCTAACCAGCGCCACCGTTGGCCACCGCCGCGCCTGATTCCACCCCCTCGCCGGTCGGTGAGCCTCTCTGCCGGTAGATCCGACCAGTCCAGCCCCGTTCCCGCCGGATCCCGTCCCGAAGGAGCACTTCCCCGCCGCCAGCCAGGAGAAGCAACCCCACCGGCAGGAGATGCCCACCTTGACGCCATTGATGCCGGTGTCACCATGTCCTCCTCTGAGCCAGCCTCCTCGCCCTCGCCCCCTCTCCCCAATCCAAGGTGAGTTTGCCTTTGCTCCTTCCCTATGGCGGTCATGGTGATGCTCTTTGTAACATGTGCTAGGAGAAAGCTGTCAAGAGAGCGAGCGCATCGAAATAGCTAGGTGAAGTGAGAAGCTAGCTCAAGAAGCTGGATTGTGGAGTTTCACTACAAAAAATACACTTCCGTGATGATCGTGTTTGTCCACGATGGGTCGCGTTTTTGTCATGCATGTACAGCCATGAAAAATTTATGCGAGAATCAAGATTGTCATACTGTCTGCTGTCATAGAAGTGTTCCATGACATTACCAAAATTATCATCACGGAAGTGTCCACTTCCATGACGATAAATCGTAGCGTCATAGAAGTGCTTTTGTCAAGGGTGACCGACCGTGGCATCCACCGTAGCGAACGCCGTTCAGCTATCGGGTCGGGTTTTGGATCCGATAACCCGTTAACGGCCCGACCAATGGGGATTTTCCGTGTAAAATCGTCATTGGCTGGAGAAAACTGCGTGTCGGCTCATTGTTGGGACGGATGTCATCCACTCATTGGACAAAAGGCGCCTATGATACGTCAACATGGCCCATTATGAGAGGCCCATTCACTGTGAAAAGGCTGGCCCGTTTGACTTGGTCAAAGGTGGCGGGCGGCCATGGAAAGCTTTGTTAACGGCACTGTTAGCATATAGACCATTTACAGACCCGCTAACCCAAGGCCGTTACACCCTACCGAATTAGGCCCGATGGCGTCATCTGGGCCATCAATATGATTCGGCCCATTTTCGCCGGCCCATGTATGGCCCATGGCGTCTTCGGCCCATATGAGGCCCTATGTAACTCTTGGCCTATTAACGGCCCGTGGTGGCGGCTGCAATGAACGATGTATCACTTTAGACCCATTAGCGCGCGTGGTGGCGGCCCGTAATGAGCAGTGTATCACTTTATACCCATTAATGGCCCGTTATTGGTTGGGCGTTTCCGATATGTTATCTTCGGCCTTCTTAGAGCCCATTTATTCTTGGGCTCATTTGACATTCGTTTACTTACGGCCCGTTCTTGTAATTTTACGCTTGTGGGCCAAATTCAGCCCGTGGTTCTGGTCGGCCCGTTTGTGGTCGTTAATACATTGGGCGTTTTCATAGCGTCATCAAATCTGACCTATTGCGATGGCCCGTTATGGTCGACCCATGAGCGGACGATTCAACTCTAGCTTTGTTACGGCCATAATGCGACTGTTATTGGCCCTGTTTGTGTCGATCATCTGCCCGTATAAGGCCCATTGATGATAGGGCCGTAGAAGGCCCATTGTTTCTCGACCGTAGAAGGCCCAATGTTTCTGACCCGTAGAGGCCTCTTGTTTCTGACCCGTAGAAGGCCTTGTTTCTATGGCCCGTAGGAGGCCCGGCGTCACTCTGATAAATATTAGCCCATGTTATTGTGGCCTAGTTTTAAAAATATGTTATTGCAGCCACTAGCAAACGGAAAAAAAAGCTGCCGACTACAAGAAAACAAATAAACAAGATAACAAGGAAATAAATAAGCAAGCAACTTATGCTAGGCTATCACGGCTATTACATATTACATCCTTTGGGCATCAAAGTTCACCACCGGTGCAAATATAGGGAACACATCGACATATAAACACCACGGCAAAACAAGTCCGAAGCTGAAACCACTTGAAGAGTTCAGAAACAATATCACAGGTACCCATAATCTTTGGCAAGATACTTAGCAAGCTTATTAACTTTCTCTTGTTTGGCGCTTAAATCCTCCGGTAGCTTGCTCTTGCACAAGAAAGTACACATCAGAATTCTGCGAGGACTTCCTCGGTCCTTGACTTCTTGCCCGCAGCAGATAGTGATGCCTTTCATCTTGTAGCTGAGGCTGAAGAAGCCAAAGTGATTGGCGGCGAGTTCAAAGATCTTGTGCCGGTGATGCTGGCGATAACTTCGAACACTACATCAGCAGGGGCATGGCGTTTTTTCTCCTTGTCTACAAGATCATTTTATCACCTTTCTTGGAGACCAACAGGGTTGTCTCATTATCTTGAACCTTATCGCATTACTTTCTCTACCATTGCATAGTGGGGTGCTCTTCTCCAATATACATTTGCATACTACAAGAGAAACAAGCGAGACACATCACGAGTTTAGCTTGTAGTATACCAAACTCATTTTGGTAAACGGTTTAGTAGTAAGGTGGACGAGGATAACATCATGAAACAAACATATATCTATGTACTATGGTCAATGTATTGTCCATATCATTCTAGTTTATGTTCCCTAATCAAGATAGAGACACAGTTCAACTCATATATTTTAAGACACAACAACATAGGCAGAATATAAGTGTGAGAAACTACACAACATTGGCAGCACTTGTAATGTGCATCACATGAGAACATAACTGTTTATACAACAAGCTGAAATCAACATAGAAAGAAGTTAGAACAGCAATCCAGTTAAAGAAATAGGTTTAAAACATACATTGCGCCATTGGAGTTTCAATTGGATCCTTCAAATTGAAAGTAGTTGGTATGAGTAAATCGGTGATGCAACGACAAAGGAGTATGGACCATAGCTATGGAATCGACACGAGAACGATTGCTCTTACGCTTTAAGCGTGGAGTTTGGGTTAGTTGTGGTGGTCTTAGTGCTTTGAGCCTGCTATGATAGCTTTACAAACTGCTCGTGTGGGGGTACTCTGTGGTGGACATGGTGCTTTGTCAACTATAAGTGGGTTACTATCCGCTAGGGTTGCGGTTAGATGGGTTGTAGCTGGTTCTCACCTTATGGTGTAAGTGTGCAATCTGGAAGAGTCTCGATTATGTGTGGTGGGGCTAGTTTGTGGGCGGTACAACCATGGTTCTATCTGCATCGACGGGTAGCACTATCTTTTGTGAAGAACGGGTTTTGCTCCCTTAGATCTGCCATCACCCCTCCAATTCAAATGGGTGATAAACAAGAAAAGAAATTGAGCGTCTGAGACATTGTATGATGAGCAGATGTGGTAATTCACATATATGTTGTCTAACCAAGCAGGACAGACATGACACAATTTCACATATATGATGCCTAACTAAGCAGGATAGCATGACACAGTTTGGATATATGATGGATAACAACAGGATATAATGGCATAATTCAACATATGATGAGTACCTAAACAGGATGACATGACAAAACTATATGATGTCTTTCTAAAATAGGTTGGGATGAAATAATTCACATACATGTTGTCTAAGTATACGATGATGGCATGATATTGACATAATTTATTCATATACTAAGCAGGTGGCACTCGCATGTATGATCTCTAAACTAAGCGAGATAGAATTCAATATTGTGCATATGATGTCTAAACTAAGAATGCAATACACCATATGCATCATATAGAAATATAAACATTGCAACTTAGAGCATACACCACGGGTGGGATATAGGACTGGTCATCATCTCAGAATCCTCCTCTGAGGAGCTCCTGTAACCATCGAGATATATGCTTCAGCAGGTACCATTACCTTTCTGAAGACCTTGTTTTCCTCAGATTTTTCCATAACCAGCTCAAATGGCTGATACACATGAAGAGTAGTTCAATATACAGTTATCGACAAATGGAATATGTAATGAAAAAAAGATGGCATGAGATAATTCACATATATGATGCACGGCTCCATGGCGGTGCATAATTCACATATATGATAGCTGGCTGAAAAACATGGCATTGCATAATTCACATATCGATATAGAAAGCAAGCAGGAGGAATTCACACAAAGCATGTCTAATCTAAGCGGATGGCATGGCAATGCAAGACACCATATGCATGATATGAGCAATATAACCCAGCCAAGTTTGAGCATGCACCTCGGGGGATCTGTTGGTCATCTCTCTGAATCCTCCTCGAGGAGCTATCGTAACCAACAAGAAATCTACATCGACGGTATGCTTGCTGCTCGAAGACCTTGTTTTCACTCCAGATTTTCCCATGACCGACTCAAATGGCTGATGCACAGGAAGACTAGATGAATGTATAAACATTACTGACAAATGGAACACATTATGGAAAAAAAATATGGCATGATACAATTCACATATACGATGACTAGCTAAACAGGATGGCATTGCATGATTCACGTATATGATGCCTGGCTAAAGAAGATGGCATTGCATAATTCCCATATACTCCCTCCGTTCCTAAATATTTGTCTTTTTAGAGATTTCAAATGGACTACCACATACGGATGTATATAGACATATTTTAGAGTGTAGATTCACTCATTTTGTTCCGTATGTAGTCACTTGTTGAAATCTCTAAAAGACAAATATTAAGAATAATGAAGATATGATATAAAACAAATAGGTGGCATTCACACAAAGCAAATCTAAACTAAGCTGATGACATATAAGATGTATGATGTAAGCAATGCAAGGCGCCATATGCATGATATGACCAACATCGGCATGCGAGTTAAACAAACACCTCGGTGGTAAAAAGGCATGGTGGCTCCTTTGAATCTCCATCTAAGCAGTTATCTTCCTCTGGAATACAATCGGAAATGCAAGAGAGGGGCACTTTGCCCACCATGGGCAGCGTCTGCATGACATTATATTCGCATAGCGGTCTTCTCTTTTTCTCTACATGTTCGATGCGATTGTGTACAATATCGACATGCATAATAAAAAAATAGTTAGATTTTGTAAGGCCTAAGCGGTGCATGCAAAAATCAAGGCTGATGGTAGCAAGCAGTGGATGGATCCAAAACTAATGATAGCGGTGATTATAGCTTGAGTTTAAAAAGATAGACAATGGATCATCTATTGTTTGTTGCCCACCAACATGAACCACATAGAAGACCCCGGATGAACGGATAGTAAGCGGATACTATTAGTTCTTTGGCTCGATATGAGACCCATGGGCAATTCAAAACTCAAGATTGAGCGATAAAGTAGCGGTAATAATAACCGATGTATAGCGTAACCAAACACGAAACACTGCGACCTCTCTTAGGAACTGTCTAGTCTTGAGTTCATCTGCTTTCGATTGATGATGGTAATGCAGTTAGGCGTGGCTGCGACAGCAGGGGAAGATGATCGAGGTGGCGAAAGAAAGTCTGCGGGGGATCTCTGCTGCGATGAGCAACACATCAATGGTGCACCTCGGTGGGGTGGATGGCGACATGGAAGAGCAGGGACATAACACACATAGTTTTCTTTGGCGTAATCTGAAAATGAAGTAAATTTGTAAGGGCTCCTTAGAATTTGAGGATTCTATAATATTTGGGACAGGAAAAACAGGGAATAGGATAGGAATGCTGCGTGCAAAGCAGGCATTTGGAAACATAGGATTTGAGTCAACTTTGGGTGTTTGGCTCACATGAATTGGAAGAACAGAGGAATGGAGAAACAAAGTGATCGACAAGTGTACAACCTCTTTGGCATAGCCTTGTGGACCTCGGCATCATTGGGTTGGATGTGGAGGATGGTGATGATCTTTGGTGTATTTGTCGGGCGGGAAAGAAGATCCGAGGCCTCTGGAAGCGGCGCCGAGTCTGCTCCTTGTGATGGGCGGTTTCGTTGTTGGGCAGCTCCGCTAAGGTGTCTGGCGACGAGGCTGAAGCATGACAAGACAGACAACTTTAATCTGAAGTGGGACCCTAATATCATCGCAATAGGCGATGTAAAATACATCACCAAAAAGTGCTAGATGTAAAGCGCATCGGCAGCGCCACGGCAGCTCCGACGAGATCTTGTAAGTCATTCACTCTGAACTTAAGCGAAGAAAATGAAATTCATAGTCAAAACTGAATTTTACTATCGAAACTGATTGAACTAATGTGAGCATTGCAATAGATGTTTAGGGCGTTCGAGCACTAGTAGCGAGAAGCGATGATCTAAATCAGCGAAGCTCGGCGAGAGCAGCACTAGCGGAGAGCAAGTCGATGCGATAGCACATGACGAGTGCTAAAGCAGCAACTCCTGTAGCTGCGGAGGTCGTGCAGCAGCAGCGATGGCATAGCGAGCAAGCGCGAGCAGCGGCCGCGAGCAGCGGGAAGCGGTCGGCGGCGCGACCAAGCGGCAAACGAAGCAGCAGCACGGCGAGCGGGCAGCTGCAGCTAGTGCCGTTATGGAAATCGCCACCGAGGAAGCAACGACATGGGGAGAGATGCCATGGATGATGTGGCCGGCGACGGCACCGTCGATGGAGACGCCATATCTGCTCGGTATCGAGCACCGGCAGCCCCGTGAGATCAAATAAAAGATAAAATGCAGCGGTGAGTGTAGAACCTCCTTGGTGGCGTCGAGTTGGCCTCGGCTTCGCCGGAGGAATTGGTGAGGTGCTGCGGTTCGGTGGGGCAGTTCAAGGCAATGTGTGGGGATTGAGGTGGCGCGATAGGCGAAAGCGACGTCGGGGCAGCTCCTTGGAGGTGGAGGGCAGGCGGCTGATCCGGCGGGACAACGATATCGACAACGGATCCTCATCCGGTGCGGTGGATGAGGGCGACGAGTGTTGCGGTGGACAACGTGGTCGGGAAGAGTCTCCGGTGGCGGCGGTCGGGAGGCCGGCGGAGGAGCATGGGGTTTCGCGGGTTTGTGGCCTCGGTGTATGCGAATCGGGGAGGCGAAGGGGAGGAGCCAAGCAGGGGGCGCTTGTCCGAAATGTAGGGTAAGTTACCAGCGTACCCCCAACGGTTTTGACACCGCGACGTGGAGCTTCATTTCCGGCTAGGGGGTAGAAGGGGGATTTCACGTGTCTGGGCTGCGGGAGCAATTTCGGATGAGGAGGGAGTTCTTGCGCGTGTCCAAATTTCGGGATAACAAGGCGCGGCGCGGGTTGAAGAAGCGGGAGTTTCAAAGCAGGTGAGACAAAAGATACTCGAGTTTGAAAATTTCGGGATAACAAGCTGCGGATTCCTTGTTCGGCAGAACAAACTTAACGTGTAAAAAAATTTATACAAGACACAAGAGAGTCATGTCCCCTATTACTATATTGCTATAGATGCCATTGAAAAAACTACAAGAAGAATGTAAAAAAATCGGGAGAACATGATTACCCTGCACAGTACCAAATCGATTCGCACTTCCCTCAACAACAACAAAAAACAAATCAATTCCCACCAAAGAGAGTAATGTCCCTTTTATATGATTACAGATGCCATGATCTTGAATTTCAATTTTGAATCCACGTTATGTTGAATTGAATATATCGTTAGGTGACCTTGCGGTTTATAATTGATGTAGTCATACATTTTGATCTTCCATCATATATGAACATTTTACTCCACCATGTGAACATATATATTGTAAGTCTACCATATGGACTAAATTTGAATCAATTTTCCTTATTTGAACACGATTGTTGTCAAGTTATACAATAATTTAAATATTATCTTGATAACAAAAGACATGCATATAGCAGTAATCATATTTCACTATGAACTACATGTACCATATGCTCTCAATTCAAATATCTGTATCCATTTTATGTTGAATTCAAATCATAGTACATTATTGGTCTAGGTAGCGAGATGTTGGGATAATCTAAACCCTGTTTTCATACATATAATTTTTGGCTGAATTGGGACAAGTTTTGGTATAAGCCTCTTGCAAAACGGATATTCTCTCAACAAACCTCGTGGTTCGAGGAGAGCGTGTCACCTTTGTGTGCAAAGCGATATCGCTGCCTCCCCTGATTTTATTCTGAGGCAACATAGAACTATATGAGTTCCTGTAAATTTTGGAATTATTTGGGTTCATTTGGCCTTTTATACATTAGTTGAGTTTACGTACTTTTAATGTGCATAATCTAAATATGAATTGCATGCACATGCTCCGGTGCACCAAAGTGGGTTGAAAAATCACATGTGTGTCCTTGGTTGAATTTCTAGGTCCCATGGAAGAAATGAGAATGAAATTCAAACATCTGGGCGTCATGACTCTGCCGAGAACATCGAGAAACTTAGATTTTAAATTCATGTAATGAAACTTGGCGTGGTGTCATGTCATGGCACTAACATGTTGTGGTAAAAATTGGGCGATTTGGAAGCTCGTGGTTCTAAGAGGGCGTGCCACCCCTTGAGTTTCTTAACAAAGGCAACATAGAACTACATTAGTGCCATGTTAAATTTTGGAATTATTTCGGGTTCATTTGTCGTTTTTTATACATTAATTGAGTTTCTGGTTATTTAATGTGCATAAGTCAAATTTGAACTACAAGCACATGCTCTCGTGCACCAAAGTTGGTTGAAAAATCACATTTGTGTCCTCGGGTGAATTTCTAGGTCCCATGCAAGAAATGAGAATAAAATTAAAACATCTGGGCATCGTGGCTCGGCCGAGAACATTGAGAAACTTGGTTTTAAAATTCTTGTAAATCCCAAACACGTCTGAAAATCATGAAACTTGGTATGGATGTCATGTCATGGTACTACCATGTTGTGGTAAAAAAAGCCGAATAGGAACAGATTTTGGTATAAGCTTCTTGCAAACCGAAGCTTCTCTCAAGAAGGCTCGTGGTTCTGAGAGGGAACATGTCACCTTTGAGTGCGAAATGATATCGTTGTCCCCTTGAGTTTATTTACAAAGGCAACATAGAACTACATGAGTACCTGTTAAATTTTGGAATTATTCCAACCGTTTGGCCTTATGTACAGATTAATTGAGTTTTGGTCATTTAATGTGCATAATTCAAATTTGAACTACAAGCACGTGCTCCCGTGCACCAAAGTTGGTTGAAAAATCACATTTGTGTCCTCGGGTGAATTTCTACTCCCATGCAAAAATGAGAATAAGATTCAAACATCTGGGCATCGTGGCTCGGTCAAGAACATTGAGAAACTTGGTTTTAAAATCATGAAACTTGGCATGGTGTCATGTCATGGTAGTACCATGCCGTGGTAAAAAAATTGGCTGAATAGGAACAAATTTTGGTATAAGCTTCTTGCAAATCAGACTTCTCTCAAGAAGGCTCGTGGTTACGGGAGGGCGTGTCACCTTTGTGTGCATAATTCAAATTTGAAATACAAGCACATGTTCGATGCACCAAAGTTGGTTGAAAAATCACATGTGTGTCCTCGGGTAAATTTCTAGGTTCCATGCAAGAAATGGGAATGAAATTCAAAATTCAGGCGTCGTGGCTGGGTTGGAAACATTGAGAAACTTAGTTTTTAATTCTGTAAATCAAAACACGCATGAAAATAATGAAACTTGGCTTGGCACCAACATGTTGTGGTAAATTTGCAGTCCGATTTGCGGCGCACACATTAACAACCAACAAAGTCATTTTGGAACAAGTCTGTCACGTTACAATCGGAAACACAAGTATTATTGAAATCGTGGGCATTCTACTTACTAGTACCATTTACGTGCATACGCGTCCCATTTTATTAGCTAGGAGGCGCCATGCGAGGTAGCTATTTGAGTCACGAGAGGTGTGCGATCAGACCCTGGCGTGGTTATCGGGAGAGAGCCCTTTGACCTCCATTTGCCGTCCACCTCTCTGCCAAGGTCTCCAATAATGGCGCCCGAGCCTCATTTAATGGCGTGGCTATGTCTCACTCGATTGAGATTTAAGAGAAAAAAGAAAATCTAATATACGGATCTTGATGTAAGATCCGACGAGACCTATAGCATCTCTGCGACTTATAGCAAAATGATGAATATATAAGGATGATTTTTTTTTATCAAAGAAGGGCTTGCCCTTCGATTTTCATTCTTGAAAACCACCACAATTCACAAGAAGTTCAGCACAACTCAGCCTAACACGAAGGACTAAAAGTACCAGATTGAAATCGCAACATCCCAAGAGGCCAACAAAGGCCAAACTTCACGCTAGGACCCAACATTTCACAACCACGACACAATCGACATCCTAAACCGATTATTACATCAAAATAAACCAGGAAGCTGAAGGAAGCCTAGCGACATCTAGAAGAACGACAACGCCGAGTCACCACGGCAAGAGTTTTCTTCATTCCAGCCTCGCAACATTGATCTTCCACAGAAGATAAGGACAATTAATTGTCTTACATAATTAGAAAGATAATTAAAAAAGCCACATGCGGCTCGCTGAAATACACAAGGGCAAAAGAAGAAGGAAGACAAGGATCGGCTCGCTGGTCTCTACTTTCTTGATCGTTCTTTGCAGGCAGCGGGAACTAGTCTCCACGGCGAGCAGCGATGAGCTCTTCGTGTCCTCAAAGGCTGCTTGAGAACATCCACGGATTCCTCCACCAGCCTTTGGCGCTCGTTGCGAGCATGTCATTCTCGTCCATAAGTTTCTTGGCGATGGCGCGGTCCTCTTCAACAAGGCCTTTGGTCTCCTCCTGCTGGTGCGCACGGACGATCTTCTCCCTCGGCAGGTCGCTCAGCCGGAGCCTCTCATTGCCCTCCCTTAGTTGCGGATGGCGGCGGTAGCCTGTTCAGCGAGGCTTTCACGTCGTCTGCAACCTCGCCAAGCGGGAGATCTGATCCATCGGCTATGGGCGATTGCATGCATGCGCATATAACGATCGTCGCTTTGCCTGCGAGAAATTTTCGAGCCGCCTCCGGCGGCGGGACATCTCTGCTGCATCCGTGGCGCGGCGGGACATCTCTTTGCTTCATGGCAGCGGCCGGACCGATCTGCTGCATCGGCGGTGCGGCGGGACCTTCGTCTTTGCCAGTGGCGTGGCGGGACCTCTGTGCTGCTACTTCCATGCGGCGGGACATGTCGGCTGCTCTCGCATGGCGGGACATCTCGTGCTTCCGCTTCCATGCTCGCCTCTCCACGGTAGCAATCTCGACCCGAACTCACGCTGGCCATGGCGAGACGCAAGGGAAGGATCTGAATGACTTGTTTGTTTTTGTGGATGAGGAGTTGAGGAGGAATGTGCAGTCATCTTGGCATACTAGTATTTATAACCCGAGTACTAATACGCTCCTAAGTGGGAAACCGTTTAGGTTGTGATCGGTCTGAACAGGTTTGAAATTTAATATACTAGCGTGGTACTATCGCTCCTAAGTGGGAAACCGTTTAGATTGTGATCGGTGTGAACAGGTTTGCGATTCAATATAGCGTGGAGTAATTTGGAATGTGATGAGGCATAAGCTCAAAAACTTGTACTCTGAGTTTAGTAATGCGTTATCT
This sequence comes from Aegilops longissima, assembly GCA_021605205.1. Lineage (NCBI taxonomy): Eukaryota > Viridiplantae > Streptophyta > Magnoliopsida > Poales > Poaceae > Aegilops > Aegilops longissima. The sequence goes on from JAHIAM010001741.1 coordinate 57,764, forward strand.
GAGGAAGAGAAGAGGTGCACGCATACACTCGTCCTCTCACTGCAGCGTCTGTTTTTTCTCGAAAAGGAGGATGATGACCCCGGCCTCTGCATCAGGAGTCACACGCATGTCTGTAGCTACTGATTGTAGTGTTCTCAACCATCCGATTGGCTCTATCATGGATGTACCTATATACTAAAACATGTCTAGATACATCTATATTTTGACAAATGGAAGGCATGTATTGTGGAGCGGAGGAGTGCTTGTCATCAAAATGGATAAAAGGGGCGTGTCTAGAACTAAAATCGTCTACATACATCTCCTTTTATCCATTTTGATGACAAGCAGTACTCTTACCCAAAGGAACTTTATATCCAATAGACACAAAATATCTGTTCATTTGTTGGAAATCAACGATCGATGTCGAAGTAATTGCTGCAGTATCACCAAAACCCACCATTTCTTAAGCTAAAGTAGACCAAGGTAATCCCTATATTAGCATATTACTAAGATAAGCAGAAGGCCTTGTCGAAACATTTAGGGCGTGAGCTTGTCAATCTGAATGTGGAGGGACACAAGCTTAGCCCGGCCAGGCTTAGGCGGGCTGTCAAGAAGGTCATCTCCTGCGTCGGCGTCGTCGGGATCCTTCTGCTTGTCACCTCCATTTCCACCTTGGCGGCGTCGGTCGTGCCTTTAGGCTCCCGGTGAACCGTTAAGCCCTAAGCAGCCAAGTAGTGCAGAAGTGGGGCGCCCGCTCGATCTGAGACGGTGACACGGCGATAAGCGCGCCGATGTCGAGAACGCTACCGACCAAGAAAAAGCAGCGGTCCTCCTCCATGAACAGCAAGAGCCGTGGCTCCGGCGATTAGCACTGCATTTGGAGCACCTTGCGTCTTGGATCTGTGCGGGCATGGGATGCGCGGTCTTGATGTGGTGGTAGGCGCGGCGGCAAACCGTAACCCATGACGGGCATGGGGCATTTGCGGTAGCGGCGGACACGCTCTGGTGATCGGCGTTTTGGGGAGCGTGGCAGAAATTCAAAATTTTCTCGCATCACCAAGATCAATCTATGGAGATTCTAGCAACAAGAGAGGAGAGGATGAGCATCTTCATACCTTTGAAGATTGCTAAGCGGAGCGTTACAAGAACACGGATGATGGAGTCGTACTCATGGCGATTCAAATAGCGGAAGATCCGATCTAGCGCCGAGCAGACGGCGCCTCGCGTTCAACACACGTACAGCCGGGGCGTATCCTCCTTATTGATCCAGCAAGGGAGAGGAGAAGTTGAGGAGAACTCCGACAGCATGACAGGCGTGGTGGTGGTGGAGCTCGTGGTTCTCAGCGAGGCTTCGCCATGCACTATGGAGGAGGAGGAGATGTATAAGGAGGGAGGGCTGCGCCAAGGGAAGGGTGTGGCTGCCCTCCCACCCTCACTATATATAGGGGGAAGGGGAGGGGCGGCCTCTAGATGGATCTAGAGGAGGCGGCGGCGAAGAAACCCTAGATGGGTTTGGGTGCCCCCACCCCTAGGAAACTGCCCCCCAAGCGGGAGGAGGCTGCCCTAGGGGTGGCGCCCTACCTATCCAGATTCGTGAGATGGGGTGGGAGGGGCGCTCAGCCCCTTAGTGAGCTGATGTGCCCCCTCCCTTGGCCCATAAGGCCCCCCAACACTTCTTGGGGCCACAGAAACCCCTTCGGACCTTGGTCATCACAGGTACCCCGGAACAATTCAGGACTCCAATACCATCGTCCAATATACCGATCTTCACCTCCGGATCATTCGAGAGCTCCTAAATCATCAGGGATCTCATCCAGGGACTCCAAACAACCTACCGTAACCACATACTATTTCCCATAACAACTCTAGCGTCACGAACCTTAAGTGTGTAGACCCTACGGGTTAGGGAACCATCTGAACATAACAGAGACATCTCTCCGGCCAATAACCAGCGGCGGGATCTGGATATCCATGTTGGCTCCCACATGTTCCACGATGATCACATCGGATGAACCACAATGTCGAGATTCAAGCAATCCCGTATACAATTCCCTTTGTCAATCGATGCGTTACTTGCCGAGATTGATCGTCGGTATCCCAATACCTCGTTCAATCTCGTTGCGGCAAATCACTTTACTCGTTCGTAATGCATGATCTCGTGACTAACTACTTAGTCACATTGAGCTCATTATGATGATGCATTACCGAGTGGGCCCGAGATACCTCTCCGTCATAAGGGTGACAAATCCATCTCGATTTGTGCCAACCATGAGACACTTTTCGGAGATGCACGTAGTGCACCTTTATAGCCACCCGATTCACGTTGTGACGTTTGGTACACCAAAGCATTCCTACGGTATCCGGAGTTGCACAATCTCATGGTCTAAGAAATGATACTTGACATTAGAAAAGCTCTAGCAAAGCGAACTACGATCTTGTGCTATGCTTAGGATTGGGTCTTGTCCATCACATCATTCTCCTAATGATGTGATCCGTTAATAATGACATCCAATGTCCATGGTCGGAAACCATAACCATCTATTGATCAACGAGCTAGTCAACTAGAGGATCACTAGGGACATGTTGTGGTCTATGTATTCACACATGTATTACGGTTTCCGATTAATACAATTATAGCATGAACAATAGACAATTATCATGAACAAGGAAATACAATAATAACCATTTTATTATTGCCTCTAGGTCATATTTCAACAGTCTCCCACTTGCACTAGAGTCAATAATCTAGTTCACATCACTATGTGATTGTAATGAATCCAACACCCATGGGGTTTGATCATATCTCGCTTGTGAGAGAGGTTATTAGTCAGCAGGTCTAAACCTTTCGGATCCGTGTGTGCTTTACAAATCTCTATGTCATCTTGTAGATCAGCTACCACGAGCTACTTGGAGCTATTCCAAATAACTGCTCTACTATCGAATCCGGTTTACTACTCGAGTCATCCGGATTAGTGTCAAGATTTTCATCGGCGTAACCCTTTCGGCGAACTCTTTTACCACCTCCATAATCGAGAAAATTCCTTAGTTCACTTGTTACTAAGGTTAAGTTTGACATTGTCATGTGATCTATTCTGGATCACTCTTGTACTTATAGTGACTCATGGCAAGGCACACTTAGTCGCGGTACTTAGCATAGCATCTTTGTAGAGCCTCGTCTAAAGCATAGCGGCGACCCGTCCTTTCTCTCTCTTACGCCATGGTCAGGTCTTGAGTCTTACTCAATACTCACACCTTATAACACAGCCAAGAACTCGTTCTTTCTTGATCTATTTTGAACTCCTTCAAAATCTTGTCACAGTATGTATTCATTTGAAAGTACTATTAAGCGTTTTGATATATCCTTATAGATCTTGATGCTCAATGTTCAAGTAGCTTAATCCAGGTTTTCTATTGAAAACACTTTTCAAATAAACCTATATGCTTTCGAGAAATTCTCTGACATTTCCGATCAACAATATGTTAACAACATATAGTCATCAGAAATTCTATAGTGCTCCACTCACTTCTTTGGAAATACAAGTTTCTCATAAACTTTGTATAAACCCAAAATCTTTGATCATCTCATCAAAGCGTATATTCCATCTCCAAGATGCTTACTCCAGGTCCTTAGAAGGATTCTTTGGAGCTTTGCATACTGTTAGCATCTTCGGGATTGACAAACCTTACGGTTGTATCATCCAACCTTTCCTCAAGAAAATCGTCGAAACAATGTTTTACATCCTATCGCAAGATTTCATAAATAATGCGATAGCGCTAATATAGTTCCACAGAATCGAGCATCGCTCAGGTGAGAAAGTCTCATCGTAGTCAACTCCTTGAACTTGTCGGAAAACATCTTAGCGACAAGTCGAGATTTCTTAATGGTGACACTTACCATCATTATCATCTTCCTTTTAAAATCCATCATACTCAACACCTTACGACCATCGAGTAGTTCTTCCAAAGTCTACACTTTGGTTTCTAGATATGGATCCTCTCTCGGATTTTATGGCCTCTAGCCATTTGTCGAATCCGGGCCCCCATCGCTTCTCCATAGCTCGTAGGTTCATTGTTGTCTAGCAACATGACCTCCAAGACAGGATTACGTACCACTCTGAAGTACTCGTATCCTTGTCAACCTACGAGTTTTGGTAGTGACTTGATCCGAAGTTTCATGATCTATATCATCAGCTTTCACTTCAATTGGTGTAGGCGCTACAGGAACAACTTCTTGTGCCTGCTACACACTAATTGAAGTGATGGTTCAATACCTCATCAAGTATCCACCATCCTCCCACTTAATTCTTTCGAGAGAAACTTTTCCTCGAGAAAGGACCCGTTCTAAAACAATCACTTTTGCTTCGGATCTGAAATAGGAGGTATACCCACCTGCTTTGGGTGTCCTATGAAGATGTATTAATCCGCTTTGGGTTCGAGCTTATCGAGGATGAAACTTTTTCACATAAGCGTCGCAGCCCCAAACTTTTAAAAGCGACAACTTAGGTTTCTCTAAACCATAGTTCATACGGTGTCATCTCAGCGGAATTACGTGGTGCCCTATTTAAAGTGAATCGGTTGTCTCTAATGCCTAACCCATGAGCGATAGTGGTAATTCGATAAGAGACATCATGGTATGCCCCATATCTAATAGGGTGCATCTATGATGTTCGAGACACCCATCATACTATGGTGTTCGGTGGTATTAGTTATGAAACAACTTCCACAAGGTCTTAATTGTGTACCAAACTCGTAACTCAGATATTCATCTCTATGATCATATCATAGACATTTTATCCTCTTGCCACGATGATCTTCAACTTCACTCTGAAATTGCTTGAACCTTTCAATAATTCAGACTTGTGTTTCATCAAGTAAATATACTTAGAATCTACTCAAATCATCTGTGAAGTAAGAGCATAACGATATTCTTTGCATGCCTCGGCACTCATTGGATTGCACACATCAAATGTATTACTTCCAACAAGTTGCTCTCTTGTTTCATCTCACTAGAAAAGCAAGGCCTTTCGGTCATCTTGCCCATGTGGTATGATTTGCATGTCTCAAGTGATTCAAAATCAAGTGAGTCCAAACGATCCATCTGTATGGAGTTTCTTCATGCATATATACCAATAGACATGGTTAGCATGTCTCAATCTTTTAAAAAGCGAGTGAGTCAAAGATCCATCAACATGGAGCTTCTTCATGCGTTTTATACCATATGACTCAAATGGCGATTGCCACAAGTATGTGGTACTATCATTACTATCTTATATCTTTTGGCATGAACATGTGTATCACTCGATCGAGATTCAATAAACCATTCATTTTAGGTGCAAGACCATTGGAGGTATTATTCAAATAAGCGAGTAACCATTATTCTCCTTAAATGAATAACCGTATTGCGATAAACATAATCCAATCATGTCTATGCTCAGCATAAACACCAAATAACAATTATTTAGGTTTAACACCAATCTCGATGGTAG
>JAHIAM010001742.1:0-42494 GCA_021605205.1 Aegilops longissima
CCGCTCGACCTCGTCGGAAGCAGCTAGAAGCGGCTGTTTAGCGTCACGGTTAGCACCGTTCAAACACGCACCGCGCAAGTGTCGGGTGGTGGTGGTGGCTTCGCCGGGGCGGCGGAATAGCCATCGGCGCGCGCAATGGCGGCGGGCGTTCGAATCCGCGTCGAGGAATGGGCTGAGAGGCACGCAGGGAGGCGGAGGAAGAGCTGGCGGGCTCCTAGGAACACAGGGAACACGATGGAGGGCTCGGGCGCGGGGCCCGGCAGCGGTGGCCTACAGCGGTGATGGGCAAGCGACGGTGAGCTCTGGCGGTTGCGGCGAGCGAGCTAGAGAGGCGGCCTATGAGAGAAGGGAGAGGGAGGAGCTCACGGGCGGCGCCAGAGCCAGGCCAATGTGAGGCCGATGGCGGTGGCGGTCAGCGGCGGTGGTCGGGAGGAAAACGGATCCGGCTGGGTGGCTCCGCCTTGAGGTTGTTAAGCCTGACAGCAAGCAGCGAGGCAGTGCGGGGCTCATGGACACATCGGGGTGGCGAGGAGGCCAGTGGCAGTGATGGCGCAACAATCTGGCTGACGATCTTGTCGAGGCGAGTGGATCTGGAGAAGGGGCGAGGCGGAGGAGAGAGAGGAGAGGCGTCGGGGGGGTGAGTGGGTGCGGCCGAGCGAGGTCGAGGGCGTCGCCCTTATCCCTTCCCAGCGGGGGCAAGACGAGGTTGATGGCGACCAGTGGCCGTGATCGCTGGGTCAGTGAGCGAGAGAGGAGGGAGGCGGCCATGGGGAGGGTGGGCTAGGGCACTGCCTTTGTGGCAATGGGCTACAAGTGCCTGATGTGTCAAACCCTTTTCTATTTCCTTTTTTATTCTGAGAGAGAGATAGGGAATTATTTGGCCAACTATTTCACTTAGCAAAAATTTGGGAGGTGTCCCATTAAACCACAGTGATCATAGGCGATTGCCACAATTATTTTAGAGACGGAAGAATTCATTTGGAATTTTTCAAAAATAGGATAGCATTTAAAAATGCTGAATTGGTGCTGTTATAATTGCTAATGTTCATCTTTGCACCAAAGTGATGTTGTGTTCCTTAACAAATATTTGTTATGGAATTTTTGACAGATGATTAACATTTTTCCGGCAACTTTTGATCAACTTCAAACTTCACTTGAATTTGAATTGACTGGAATTTCAAATGGGATATTGGACAAAGGTGATTAAGCACCGTTTGGGTAAATGATTAAGCAATCACAGAGGTTCTTGTAGCATGACCTTTGGGGGTTACAATTGATATGATGAGAATAGTGTAGCCCGGATACAACTTTCCATATTAGTAACTCCAACACTTGTCTTTTAGGATCATCGATGGTTTATTTTCTCCGTGGTTGGGTTTTGTCTTTTGTTTTGCATTTTGTTCATGTCGGGCATTTCATCCCATGGCATCATGTGCATTGCATTCGCATGTTTTTTCATAAAACTTCGTTACCCTTACGTATTGCGATTCTCTCTTTGTCTCTATTGACCAATTGTCGGACCGCTTGTCTTCGTTGACCATTACGAGACCAAACACCCACTTGCTGACCGCCTTGTTCCTCTTGCACTGCTTGCAGACCCCTCCAGCGTCTGAAACTTACGAACCGAACGATGCATCGTTACCGATGGATCCGGATCATCCCCAAACATCTATAAAATATCTCGGTTTTCTTATTTGGACCTCCTAACCTATTTTTCTCGGCCGTTCGATTTTGATCGGAGGTCCGTTTACCTATACTAACCCACCTAGCTATTTAGCGGTCAAACCCTAGCTCTATCCGTCCCATCCATCCTATCCGTCCCATCGCCGCCACCTCCTCGTTTTCATCTCACCCAATCCATCCACCAACAAGCCTCCTCCTTCCTCGGGATCGAACCCGAGCCAACACATGAAGCTCTGATCCCCTCTTCCTCGATTTCAGTCCAGCCAACCAAATCCATCCCTCCCGATCCACTCCACCCGAGGCCTCCTGCCTCCCGTTCCCTAAATCGCTAGCGAGGGAAGGAGTTCCCCGCCTCCACTTCATCCGTCCCGCCATCCACTTGTAGCAGCAGCACAGGCCCTCCTCCAGCTAATCTCCGACACGGCAGATCGCGGTGCTCCCCTTCTCCGTCGCGTCGCCAACCTCTCCGGCAGAGCCTGCTCCCCTTCCTCGTAGCACAGGCGCTGGATCCCGCCTCCTCGGCCGTCCTTGAGCCAGCAGGTGGTGGCCTTAAAGCCACCTCCTCTCCCTCGATCCCGAATGGGTCATGAAGCTTCCACTGAGGCCCCGGCGGGAGCTCGGCCTCATCCTCGCGCCCGCCTCGCCCGCTCCGGTGTCGCCGAGAGCTCCGCCCCAACGCCATGGCGGCCTCTTCTTCGATCCGTCGCGCACCTTACGTCTCCTTCAAGCGGCAGCCCGTGCGCCTTGACCACGCGACCCCAGCTGCCTTCCCTCGTTCCCCATGCGGACCTGGCGTCAACCTCAAGGGTTCCCGTGCAGTGCCTTCCCTTTCTTCTCCTTCCTCCTCCTGCAGTTCTTCTTCCCGGCTCTCAACCTCCCGTCTCTCTATCCGAGAACCCAGGCTCCATGGGCAGGGGCACTCTGCGTGGTGCAGCCGACCCGCTCCGCCCGGCGACCTACTCGGATCAATCGACCTCGCGCCAAGTCCCTCACCTCGCCGCCCCTTCGCCTCGCTCGGGAGCTCTGCTCCAGGCGCCGCCCACCAACCTCTGCATCGGCGGAAGGGCGAGCAGCTCGCCCGCTCTCCCGTTGGCCGTCTTTGGGCTGCCTCCCTCCACACCAAGGCCCAGCGTCCGGCCTGCCTCCTCCTCTCCACAGATGCCCGGCCCAAGGCCGGGTGAGCAGCCCCATGGCCTCTCCTCTATGGGGCTAGCAGATTCGGCCCAGTCACTGTTTTTTTTTTCATGACGAATTTACTAATTATCCAGAGAATATCAGTTTTGAGAAAAACCCTAGAATTCATGCATATAATAACTCCACAACCGTGCATCATATGTAAATAATTTATATATGAAAATTGCTTAGTTTTTCATCTAGTTTCTTAATCAGCCACTTTCATCCATGTTTGAAATGTTAAATATGACGTTTGTTTCATTTTGCTTAAATAATATGCTAAAATGATTTATTTCATAACTAAATAACCGTAGCTTTCGGATTTAATTAAATTATATATGTAAATGGGGTAGAAAATGCCTAGTTTAACATGGTGTTCTTGCTTTGCATGTTTAACAACTCTAAAATTGTGTTTAGGGCAGAGCAGTACCTAATCCATAAATATGCACATGAGGATTTTTCGGACTTGTTGTTCGTTGTTTCGGCCTCATTTAAACTTGCCTAGTTAGGTAGTTTTGTTGTGCTTCACCCTTGCCATGATAATCAACATTTAATATTGTTGGGTACATAGCAGAGATCAAACTAAATATTTGCATGTGGTGTTTTGTCAATATGCAACTCGTTGCATATTGAGCTCCATAATTAGTAGTTTTGTTTGTTGCACTTTGCCATGCCATGCCTCATTAAACGGGACATGCATCATACTTGGTTGTGCATCATGCCTTGTTTGTCTGTTGGTTTACTATGTTGTTTGCTTCTTTCAAGGTTGCTTCCCTCGTTAGCTTCGGTTTCATTCCGAGTGGTGAGGATTCATTCGACTTCGTCTGTTTGCCTTCTTCATGGACTCGTTCTTCCTCCTTGCGAGATTTGAGCAAGATGACCATACCCTCGAAATCACTTCTATCTTTGCTTGCTAGTTGCTCGCTCTTTTGTTATGCCTATGCTCGATGCCTACCACTTGCTATATCATGCCTCCCATGTTGCCATGTCAAGCCTCTAACCATCCTTTCCTAGCAAACCGTTGTTTGGCTATGTTACCGCTTTGCTCGGCCCTCTTATAGCGTTGTTAGTTGCGGTGAAGATGAAGTTTGTTCCTTGTTGGAACATGGAGATGTTGTTCCTTCTTTGGAACATGTTTACTTGTTGGGATATCACAATATCTATTGTTTAATTAATGCATCTATATACTTGGTAAAGGGTGGAAGGCTCGGCCTTATGCACAGTGTTTCGTTCCTCTTGCGCCTAGTTTCCGTCATATCGGTATTATGTTCCCGGATTTTGCGTCCCTAATGCGGTTGGGTGATTTATGGGACCCCTTGACGGTTCGCTTTGAATAAGACTCCTCCAATAAGGCCCAACATTGGTTTTACCATTTGCCACCTAAGCCTTTTTTCCCTTGGGTTCTGCAGACTCAAGGTCATCTTTATTTAACCCCGGACGGTGCTCCTTGAGTCTGGCCCAAACCAGCGATGTCCGGCGCCCCACAGGCAATCGGGGTCTATGCCAACCCGACGTCTTGCTCATCGGTGTGCCACGAGCGAGATATGTGCAGCTCCTATCGGGATTTGTCGGCTTTGTCAAGGCGTGACTTCTTTGGTCTTGTTTTATTCTTTGTCGAAATGTCTTGTAGTCAAGGTTCGAGACTGATCGGGTCTTCCGGTAGAAGGAATATCCTTCGTTGACCGTGAGAGCTTATCATGGGCTAAGTTGGGACACCCTGCAGGGTATTATCTTTGAAAGCCGTGCCCATGGTTATGAGGCAGATGGGAATTTGTTAATGTCGGTTGTAGAAAACCGAAGTTGACCTTAATTAAAATACATCAACAGCGTGTGTAACCGTGATGGTCTCTTCTGGTGGTCAGGAAGTGAACAGATGTTGGAGTTATGCTTAGCGTGGGTTGTTCTAGGATCACTTCTTGATCATAGTTGTTCGGCCGTGCTTTTGCCTTCTCTTCTCGCTCTCATTTGCGTATGTAGCCACAGGATATGCTAGTAAAGCTTGCTGCAGCTCCACCTCACTACCTTCTCCTACCCCTAAGCTTAAATAGTCACGATCTCTATGGGTGTGAGATTGCTGAGTCCCGTGACTCACGAGATACTTCAAAACCAGTTTGCGGTGCCGATGAAACCGTCACGGTGGCGCATCCGAGCTCAAGGAGGGCTCGATGAAGATCTTATTCGTTGTGTTGTTTCATTTCAGTTGATCGATAGTGGAGCCAGTTGGGACGATCGGGGATCTGTATAGCATTTGGGGTAGTCTTCTTTTATTTTGGTTCCGTAGTCGGACCTTGATTGTATCTGTATGATGTAATGCTTTACTCATGTATTGTGTGAAGTGGCGATTGTAAGCCAACTATGTATCTCTTTCCTTATTTATTACATGGGTTGTGTGAAGATTACCTCACTTGCGACATTGCTTTCAATGCGGTTATGCCTCTAAGTCGTGCTTCGACACGTGGGAGATATAGCCGCATCGGGAGTTATAAATAGACCGAGGGCCATAGGTTTCACTAGTGGCTTCTCTCAAGAGCATAAATATTCTCGGTGGGTGAACAAATTAATGTTGAGCAATTGTGAGAATTGAGCATAGTTATGAGGTTATCTAGGTATGATTAGGGCTGCAAGCAAGTCGAGCTCGGCGAGTTGGAGTTGGCTCAGCTCAACTCATATGAAAATTCAGGCAAGCTCAAAGCTGAGTGAATCTCATGATCGAGCTGTAGAACATGATTAGTGCTCAACATAGCGATCTCGAGTCGATCTCGAGCTAGTTTAGAGCTAAATGAGGCAGTAAAATTATAAATCTATGGATGAAATAAGCTAGTTTAGATGCGGGAGTTCTTCACCCTTTGAATGCTCACGCATGACTTTCACATAGATGGCGATGTCGAGGGCGACATAGTGTGGAAGCATTCCATGGGCGGGATCTACTCGGTGTCCACTTTGCTTACAAGGCAGATTCCTAGGTGCGCTATCCCATATGGACTTCATGGTGTGGAAAGCCTGCCCCCGAAAGTTAAGTTTTCACATGGCTTGCCTTGCAAGGGAGGATGTGGACTGCCGACCGCTTGGAGCGTCGTGGTGGGCAAGCTGTGGCCTTTGCCCTTATGCAGAGAGAACAAGAGGCGGCCGTTCACCTCTTTGTTGGTCTGCTACTCTACACGGCTTTGGAACATGGTCATCCAAAATTTAGGCTTGCGCACATGGACACCACCACTTGGCATCTCCGCATCCCTCTTGAATGGTGGGACAAGAGGACCGACATGCCGAACCCCCATGACTGAGCTATGGCCTCCCTCACTATGCTTGTCTCGTGGACAATTTGGAATGAGAAAGCGCTAGGGTATTTCGCATACAAAAAGTCGCCACCTACAAGCCTTCTCCAACTTGTAACCGATGAGGCAAAGCTTTGGGTAACACTTGGCGCTAAGAATTTAGGAACATTGTAATAAGCGAGTAATTGTCGGGCCGTGATGTGTGTTGGGTCAGGTCTTGTAACACTCCAAGACACTCTATCCTTCTCATTTAATAGATGAGGCAAATCTTTTGCCTCCGTTTCAAAAAAAAATAAGGTGAATATGCTCGGAACCTTTGCCAAAAATATAGGATATTTAACACATAGTCGACCGCGTGCTATAATTAGGCCTAAATCTTCTCTGCACTTAATGGAGTTTCCATGTTCGTTGGTAAATAAAATAGAAAAAAATTATGGAGAACATATATGGTAATATATTACCTTATTTTCATTTCATATATGGCACGATCATTTGACATAATGATATTCTTCGAGCTATTGAGCCAAAATCAAGCGAGCCAACATTGGCTTTAGATCTGCTCGTTTCTCGGTCGAGCTACATAAAGTGTTCAAATTCAGCTCATTTCTTTTCAAGTCGATCTCGAGTCGATTCAAAAAAGGATTCGATCTCAAGCAGCTCACGAGCCTCGAGCTTTTCTTGCAGCCCTAGGTATGATCATGTATATAGGCATCACATCCGAGACAAGTAGATCGAAATGTTTCCGCATCTACTACTATTACTCCACTCATCGACCGCTATCCTGCATGCATCTAGAGTATTAAGTTAAAAAGCAGTGCGCCTTAAGCAAGATGGCATGATGTAGAGGAATAAATTCATGCAATATGATAAATACCCCATCTTGTTATCCTCGATGGCAACAATACAATCGTGCCTTGCAACCCTTTACATCCTTTGGTAAGGACACATAAGATTGAACCCAAAGCCATGCACTTCTCCCATTGCAACAACTACCAATCTAGTTGGCCAAACCAAGCGGATAATTGAAGAGACTTGCAAAGATAAGTCAATCATACATAAAAAATTCAGAGAAGATTCAAATATTATTCATAGATAAGCTGGATCATAAACCCACAATTCATCGATCTCAACAAACACACATAAAAAGAAGATTACATCGAATAGATCTCCACGAGAGAGGGAGAACATTGTATTGAGATCCAAAAGAGAAGAAGCCATCTAGCTACTAGCTATGGACCGAAGGTCTGAAGTAAACTACTCACACTTCATCGGAGGGCTATGGTGTTGATGTAGAAGCCCTCGTGGTGGATGCCCCCTCGTGAACTCGGAACAGGCCCAAGATGGGATCTCGTGGACAAAGGAAGATGCAAGCGGTGGAATTAGGTTTTGGCTCTGTTACGATCGTTTGAAGTGCGTGGGTATATATAGGAGGAAGAATGCGTCGGTGGAGCTTGAGGGGCCACAGGCGAGGGCGCCCTAGAGGCGCCCTCCACCTCGTGACCGCCTCGTGGCTTTCTTGATGGAGGTCCAAGTCTCAGGTCTTATCGATGAGAAAATCATGTTTCGAAGATTTCATTCCGTTTGGACTCCGTTTGATATTACATTTGTTGAAATCTTGAAAAGGCAAAAAACAGCAATTAAGGCTGGGCCTCCGGTTAATAGGTTAGTCCCAAAAGTAATATAAAAGTGGAAAATAAAGCCCATTATAGTCCAAAACAATAGATAAAGTAGCATGGAGCAACCAAAAATTATAGATCGTTGGAGCGTATCGGGCATCTAAGCTTAATTCTGCTCGTCCTCGAGTAGGTAAATGATAAAAAGAAAATTTTTATGCGGAGTGATACTTTGGCATAATTTCAATGTAAATCTTCTTAATCATGGTATGAATATTCAGATCTGAAGATTCAAGGCAAAAGTTCATATTGACATAAAATAATAATACTTCAAGCATACTAATCAAAGTAATCATGTCTTCTCAAAATAGCATGGCAAAGAAAGTTCATCCTACAAAATCATATAGTTAGGCTATGCTTCATTTTCTTCACACAAAGATGTTCCCAACTTCTATACCCCGATGACAAGCCAAGCAATTGTTTCATATTTAAATAATCTCAAACTTTTTCAACCTTCACGCAATACATGGCGTGAGCCATGGATATAGCACTATGGGTGGAATAGAATATGATGATGGGGATTGTGTGGAGAAGACAAAAAGGAGAAAGTCTCATATTGTGAGGATAATCAGCGGGCTATGGAGATGCCCATCAATTGATGTCAACATGAGGAGTAGGGATTGCCATGCAGCGGATGCAATAGAGCTATGAATGCTCAACAAAAGAAAACTAGTGGGTGTGCATCCAACGCTTGCTCATGAAGACCTAGGGCATTTGAGGAAGCCCATCGTAGGAATATACAAGCCAAGTTCTATAACGAAAAATTCCCACTAGTATAAAAAGACAACTTATGAGACCCACTATATGAAAAACATGGTGCTACTTTGAAGCACAATATATGAGACTCACTACATGAAGAACAAGGTGCTACTTCGAAGCACAAGTGTGGAAAAGAGATAGTAGCATTGCCCTTTTTTTTGGGCCTTTCTTTTTTTTCTTTTTTGGCCTTTCTCTTTTTTGGGGGGCAATGCTCTAATCATGATGATCATCACACTTCTATTGATTACAACATAAGGATTACAACTCGAAACTAGAACAAGATGCGACTCTATATGAATGCCTCCGGTGGTGTCTGGGATGGTGCAATGAATCACGAGTGACATGTATGAAAACTAATGCATGGTGGCTTTGCCACAAATCGATATCAACTACATGATCATGCAATGGCAATATGACAAAAGTAAAGTATGTCATGATGATGATGAGCAGGCGGTGGAAAGTTGCATGGCAATATATCTCGGAATGGCTATGGAAATGCCATAATAGGTAGGTATGGTGGCTGTTTTGAGGAAGATATAAGGAGGTTTATGTGTGAAAGGCGTATCATATCACGGGGTTTGGATGCACTGCGTGAAGTTTGCACCAACTCTCAAGGTGAGAAAGGGCAATGCATGGTGCCGAAGAGGCTAGCAAAGGCGGAAAGGTAAAAGTGTGTATAATCCATGGACTCAACGTTAGTCAAAAGAACTCATATACTTATTGCAAAAATTTAGAAGTCATCAAAATCAAGTACTACGCGCATGCTCCTAGGGGATAGATTGGTAGGAAAAGACCATCGCTCGTCCCGACCGCCACTCATAAGGATGCATAAGCCAAGTACACTTCATGTTTCAAATTTGTTACACAACTTTAACCATACGTGCATGCTACGGGATTTGCTAACTTCAACACAAGCATTTCTCAAATTCACAACTAATCAACTAGCACGACTTTGATATTATCACCTCCATATCTCAAAACAATTATCAAGCATCAAACTTATCTTAGTATTCAACAGACTCAAAAGAAATTTTCACATATCTTGAATACCAAGTATATTAACATTAAGCAAATTAACATGCTATTAACGACTCTCAAAATAATCTAAGTGAAGCATGAGAGATCAAGTTTCTTTAAAACAAATCCACCACCGTGCTCTAAAAGATCTAAGTGAAGCACTAGAGCAAAAATTATCACGCTCAAAAGATAAAAGTGAAGCACATAGAGCAAAAATTATCAAGCTCAAAAGATATAAGTGAAGCACATAGATTATTCTATCAAATTTCAATTCATGTATGGCTCTCTCAAAAGGTGTGTACAGCAAGGATGATCGTGGTAAACTAGCAAGCAAAGGCATAAAATAATACAAGGCGCTCCAAGCAAAACACTTATCATGTGGTGAATAAAATATAGCTCCAAGTAAATTACCGATGGAAGTGGGCGAAAGAGGGATGCCTTCAGGGCATCCCCAAGCTTTAATTTTGGTGTCCTTGAATTATCTTGGGGTGCCATGGGCATCCCCAAGCTTAAACTCTTGCCACTCCTTGTTCCATAATCCATCAAAGAGTTCACCCAAAACTTGAAAACTTCACAACACAAAACTCAATAGAAATCTAAGTGAGCTCCGTTAGAGAAAAAAAAAAGACTACCAAGGTACTGTAATGAACTCATTCTTTATTTATATTGGTGTTAAACCTACTGTATTCCAACTTCTCTATGGATTATAAACTATTTTACTAGCCATAGATTCATCAAAATAAGCAAACAACACCATAAAACAGAATCTGTCAAAAACAGAACAGTCTGTAGTAATCTGTAACTAACGCAAACTTATGGAACTCAAAAAATTATACCAAAATTAGAAGACTTGGAAAGCTTGTTTATTGATCAGTAGCAATTGGAATCAGTATTTTATCACGTTCTGGCGATTTTTAAAATTTTGGGCACTGAGCACAAAGTTTCTGGAAATTACAGCAAGATCAAATAACTATCATCCAACAATATCCAATAGGTTTAACTTGGCACAAAACTAATTAAAAGATAAAACCACATCTAATCAGAGGCTAGATGGATTATTTATTCCTAAACAGAAACAAAACAAAAAATAAAAATATAAAATTGGGTTGCCTCCCAACAAGCGCTATAAACTACGCCCCTAGCTAGGCATAAAAGCAAAGATAGATCTAGGTATTGCCATCTTTGGTAGGCAATCCATAAGTAGCTCTCATGATAGATCCATATGGTAATTTTATTTTCTTTCTAGGAAAGTGTTCCATGCCTTTCTTTAATGGAAATTGGAATCTAATATTCCTTCCTTCATATCAATAATTGCACCAATCGTTCTAAGGAAAGGTCTACCAAGAATAATAGGACATGAAGGATTGCAATCTATATCAAGAACAATAAAATCTCACGGGCACATAATTCCTATTTGCAACAATAAGAACGTCATTAATTCTTCCCATAGGCTTTTTAATAGTGGAATCCATAAGATGCAAGTTTAGAGAGCAATCATCAAAGTCAAAATCTAGCAAATCACACAAAGTTTTGGGAATAGTGGAGACACTAGCACCCAAATCACACAAAGCATGAAACTCATAATCTTTAATTTTAATTTTGATAGTAGGTTCCCCTCATCATAGAGTTTTCTAGGGATAGAAACTTTCAACTCAAGTTTTTCTTCATAAGATTGCATCAAGGCATCAACAATGTGTTCGGTAAAGGCCTTATTTTGACTATAGGCATGAGGAGAATTTAGCACAGTTTGCAACAAGGAAATACAATCAATTAAAGAGCAATTTTCATAATTAAATTCCTTGAGATCCAGTATAGTGGGTTTAGCAATATCTAGATTTTTTCAATCCCACTTTTATCAATTTCATCATCAAGATCTAAAACTCAATTCTTAGAAGCGCCTTCTAGGTAAAGGAAGATCATATTCAGTTTCATGAAGATTCATATTGCAAAACAAAGATTTGATAGGGGACACATCAATAACTTTTAGATCTTCATCTTGATTTTCATAGGGATTAGAAGAACACGCTTTAATAAAGGCATCTTTGGAAGCACGCATCCTAGCGGTTCTTTCTTTGCACTCATCAATGGAAATTCTCATAGCTTTGAGAGACTCATTGCTATCATGCTTAGGAGGAATAGATCCAAGCTTTAAATAATCAACCTCAAGAGAAATTCTATCAACGTTCCTAGCCAAATCATCAACTTTAAGCAATTTCTCTTCAAGCAAAGCATTAAAATTCTTTTGTGAATTCATAAACTCTTTAACACTACTCTCAAATTCAGAGGGCATCTTATTAAAATTTCCATAAGAGTTATTGTAGGAATTTCCATAATTATTAGAAGGATTACTAGGATAAGGCCTAGGATTAAAATTCCCTCTATCTGGCGTTGTTACCAAAATTATTCCTACCAACAAAATTCACATCCATAGATTCATTATTATTCTCAATCAAGGTAGACAAAGGCATATCATTAGGATCGGAAGAAACACTCTTAGTAGCAAATAATTTCATAAGTTTATCCATCTTTCCCTCAAAACATTGGTTTCTTCTATAGCATGCACTTTTTATTAGTAGATCTTTCGGTATGCCATTGAGAATAATTAACCATAATATTATCTAGGGTTTAGTAGCATCTCCTAAAGTGATTTCCATAAAAGTGCCTCCAGCGGCGAATCTAAAAGATTTCTAGAAGCAAAATTCAATCCAGCATAAAATTTTGTATAATCATCCACAAGTTCAAACCATGAGTAGGACAATTACGTATCATTAATTTCATTCTCTCCCAAGCTTGTGCAACATGTTCATGATCAAGTTGCTTAAAATTAATAATATCGTTTCTAAGAGAGATAATCTTAGCGGAGGAAAATACTTAGAGATAAAAACATCTTTGCACTTGTTCCAAGAATCAATACTCTTTTTAGGCAAAGATGAAAACCACGCTTTATACGATCTCTAAGCGAAAAATAGCTTCAATTTAACGACATCATTATTGACATATTTTTCTTTTGCATATCACATAAATCAACCAAGCTATTAGGATGTAGTAGCGTCTTCACTAGGAAGGCGGTGAATTGATCTTTCATAACAAGATTCAACAAAGCGTATTGATTTCACAAGATTGATATTGGCAAGAGAGAAATCGCGTACT
Organism: Aegilops longissima; assembly: GCA_021605205.1. Classification (NCBI taxonomy): domain Eukaryota; kingdom Viridiplantae; phylum Streptophyta; class Magnoliopsida; order Poales; family Poaceae; genus Aegilops; species Aegilops longissima. Next base: position 12,728 of record JAHIAM010001742.1, read on the forward strand.
AAGGAAATCATTATTATTGGTATTGGTGAAGTCACACAATTTGGTAGCATCTTGAGCCATTCGACAAACAAGCAATCAACACACGAGCAAACAAGCGGACAAGGAAAAGGCAAGCGGGAAAAGAGGAGGAGATTGGGAAGAGAGGGCAAATAAAGCGGCAAGGGTGAAGTGGGGAGAGGAAAGCGAGAGGCAAATGACAAATAATGTAATCACGAGAGATAGGGATTGTGATGGGTACTTGGTATGTTGACTTTTGCGTAGACTCCCGACAGCGGCGCGAAATCCTTCTTGCTACGTCTTGAGCTTGCGTTGGTTTTCCCGAAGAGAGGAGGATGATGCAGCACGATGGCGTAAGTATTTCCCTCAATTTTGAGAACCAAGGTATCAATCCGGTAGGAGGCCGCGCAAGTCCTCGTACTGCACAAAGCGATACCTACTACGCAACCAATGCGATTAGGGTTGTCAATCCTTCACGGTCACTTACGAGTGAGATCGATAGAGATAATATTTTGGTATTTTTGGTATAAAGATGCAAATTTAAAAGTAAAAGGCAAAGTAAAACAAAGCAAGTATAAAAGTGATAGAGATTGATATGATGAGAATAGACCGGGGCCATAGGTTTCACTAGTGGCTTCTCTCAAGAGCATAAATATTCTACGGTGGGTGAACAAATTATTATTGAGCAATTGGCGAATTGAGCATAGTTATGAGGTTATCTAGGTATGATCATGTATATAGGCATCACGTCAGAGACAAGTAGATCGAAGCAGTTCGCATCTACTACTATTACTCCACTCATCGACCGCTATCCGGCATGCATCTAGAGTATTAATTTAAAAAGCAGAGTAGCATGTAAGCAAGATGACATGATGTAGAGGAATAAATTATTGCAATATGATAAATACCCCATCTTGTTATCCTCGATGGCAACAATACAATCGTGCCTTGCAACCCTTTACATCCTTTGGTAAGGACACAAGATTGAACCCAAAGCCATGCACTTCTCCCATTGCAACAACTACCAATCTAGTTGGCCAAACCAAGCGGATAATTGAAGAGACTTGCAAAGATAACTAAATCATACATAAAAGAATTGAGAGAAGATTCAAATATTATTCATAGATAAGCTGGATCATAAATCCACAATTCATCGATCTCAACAAACACACACAAAAAGAAGATTACATCGAATAGATCTCCACAAGAGGGGAGAACATTGTATTGAGATCCAAAAGAGAAGAAGCCATCTAGCTACTAGCTATGGACCCGAAGGTCAAGTAAACTACTCACACTTCATCGGAGGGGCTATGGTGTTGATGTAGAAGCCCTCCATGGTGGATGCCCCCTCCGTGAACTAAGACAGGCCCCAAGATGGGATCTCGTGGATCTGAGGAAGATGCGGCGGTGGAATTAGGTTTTGGCTCCTGTTACGTCGTTTGAAGTGCGTAGGTATATATAGGAGGAAGAATGCGTCGGTGGAGCTTGAGGGGCCCACGGTGGGGGCGCACCCTAGAGGCGCCTCCACCTCGTGACCGCCTCGTGGATTTCTTGACAGAGGTCCAAGTCTCTGGGTCTTATCGATGAGAAAATCACGTTTCGAAGATTTCATTCCGTTTGGACTCGTTTGATATTCATTTCTTGAAATCTGAAAAAGGCAAAAACATCAATTACAGGCTGGGCCTCCGGTTAATAGGTTAGTCCCAAAAGTAATATAAAGTGGAAAATAAAGCCCATTATAGTCCAAAACAATAGATAAAGTAGCATGGAGCAATCAAAATTATAGATCGTTGGAGCGTATCGGAGACCGCACCTAACTTGGATCTTGCAGCGGAACATCATCCATATAGAACCATTCGAAGAGCATTGTTGGTATGCGTCTTTGGGAGTTCTCTGAAATTATCCGGATCCGGCAATCGCCATACTTTGGCGCCTCCATCAAATATAGAACCTCCTTTGTGACGGGAACAAAGGCGGAAGAATTTCTTCCATAAACGAAATGGGCCTCGATGCCTAGGAATAGCAGCGAGAGACAACAAAGCTGAGATGTGCGAGAATCGAACACAGGGTGAGGTTGTGCGATTGGATCTGTAAAATCCAATAACCCCAGAGAAAGGGATGGATTGGAAATCCAGTCCCCATAACGAGAGCAGAGACGAAGCAAACCCTCTCCTCCTTGTTGGGGTTGGGGAAATTCTCGCCATTGTGTCATTACCGATTGAATATAGTCCCGCATGAGCAGGAACTAGATCTGCGAGGGAGGTAGCCCTGCGTGCTGAAGCGGCTTAGTTGAAGATGGGGCATGGAGCAACTCTTCCAATCGCCCTCTTGAGGGCCATGGGGAGCGAGGAGGAGCTGGGGCGTTAGCCATGATGAAGGCTTTGTTTTGTGGCTAGACTTGGCGTTTTCCTTCTGGCGGTGTGAGATGGCCTTAGGAGATCCATATCCTTTATATAGGCACCGCTTGGCGTGGTGGAGGTTTATTTGTGAAAAAATCATGGACCGCTCTTATTCACCTTCTTGAAAATCGAAGCGTCATTAGGGAAAGTGTAAAAGACCTTGAGGTTATCATCGGATTATTATTGGTCGGTTTATGGTGAAGAACCCGCCTTGCAAAGTTGAAGACATGGGCTGAATATTTCATCGTCATTGAAGGCAAGTTAAGGGGCTACTAAAGGAGTCTGGACTATAGGGTCCTCGGTGTCGGGCTATTTGATATGGGCGGATGATGGGCGTGAAGATACAAGACGAAGACCTTCCCGTGTCGGATGGGACTCTCCTTTGCGTGGATGGCAAGCCTGGCGTCTGGATGTATTATTTCCTTTCTTTGTAAACTGACTTTGTATAACCCTAGGCCCCTCCGGTGTCTATATAAACCGGAGGTCTTAGTCCATATAGATCATCGAATTCATCTGGGCTAGACATCTAGGGTTTAGCCATTACGATCTCGAGTAGATCAACTCTTGTAACCCCTATACTCACCAAATACAATCAAGCAGGGGCGTGGGTTTTACCTCCATTAAGAGGCCCGAACACAGGTAAACATCGTGTCACCCTTGTCTCCTTTTCCTTCGATCCTCGGATGCACAATTGAGACCCCTACATGAGATCGGCGGTTTGACACCGACACCGCCTCTGTCCTCAACCTCTACATGTGTGTCGGGGAGTTCGAGGCCAATGGCCTAAAGAGGTTTATGCAGCCTCTTTGCCCGATGCCGGCGAGTGGCCGCCAAGGTGTCCTCGTCGTCCTTATGAGCTCTTTGTCGATCCATTGTCACCGGTCACCCGATCCGCCTTGGCGTGCCCCTATGCAGTTCGAGACTTCCCATCCTCCCTTGGGCACGGCATGGCGAGGTCCTACCTCGAAGTCGAGTGGCGATGGGGATGTGGGTCGCCGAGATTATGGATTAGAGACCCACAGCCGCCGGTGGCTCGGTAGCTTCCACAGGCGAGCTCGCGACCATGAAGTATGACATTGGCGGGTCCTCTACCACCGCGCGCGCGGCTGGGCTCAATTTCCCTTGGCTGCGTCGGGTCGACCTCGTTCTGCTTTGGAGCAGGGTGGTGAGCTTAGCTATGGCGGCGGGATGACCGCGAGGCATGGGGCGCCTCGAGGCGATGCCGCCAATGAGGCCTACATGTAAGATCTCCGCCGGCAGCACCGGAGCTTGTGGGCGGAGTGGGTGATCTTTTCCGGCATGGAGGCGGCGAGGTTATCGTACTCTCCTCCGATGGCGTGGTCGAAGGCGGAAAGGGCGGCGCCCTGAGGGCGTCGAGGTGGGCGGTGAGGGCGAGGATATCGACATCGGCAGTGGAGAGTGTCTTCCCAACGACCCGACAATGGCAGGCGGACCGGACGGCACACCGTACTGACGAGGAAGGATTTGCTCAACCTCCACTTGATTGAAAGTAGTTTAGCTTAGTTTAAATTTATGTTTTATGTTCAGTTATGCAAAACTATCTATGTTTACGTTTGAATGCATGCTACTTTCAGTTGAACCTGCTTTGAACTTAATCAAATTGAAGTTTACAACGTTAAGTTTGGGGATCGACTAGAAAGCGGCCAAAAATTGCTGGAGTATATATATATATATCCACTAAGGGTTTTAGTCCGTTAACTTTTAAAGGATCGGCTAGAGATGGCCTTATGCCTTTTTGAGAAAATGCCTTGTTTATTTCATTCTTCACAATGTGATGCGATATATGTGCAACTATTTGTGTGCAGTTCAATTTCATCAATAACAGATTACAACAATACCACTATGAATTATGATATTTGGTTGTTGTTAAGGATATTCTGATTAACATGCCTTTTCGTTTTTAACAATAACTAGTGTACTTTAGACCTGCACAATAATCGTCTCCAGCGTATCTATAATTTATAAATATTCATGTTATTATATTATCCATCTTGGATGTTTTATGGGCTTTACTATGCACTTTTATATTACTTTTGGGACTAACCTATTGACCTAGAGCCCGATGCGGTTTCTTTTTCCCTTGTTTCACGTTTGTGAAAAGGAATATCAAGCAGTTCCATACGGAATGAAACCTTGGGAAAGTTATTTTTGGAAAGAAAGCAATACGGGAGACTTGGAGTGCGTCGGGGATCAGCGAGGAGAGCACGAGGCAGGCGCGCGCCCACCTGGCGCGCCCTCCACCTCGTGGCTCCCGGCGTATTCTTCCTCCTATATATATCCATATACCCTAAAACTATCGGGGAATAGAAGAGATCGGGAGTTCCGCCGCAAGCCTCTGTAGCCACCAAAACCAATGGGACCTGTTAGGCACCTGCTGGGAGGGATCCCTCACCGATGGCCATATTCATCATCCAGCGCTCTCCATTACGAGGAGGAGTAGTTCACCCTCGGGGCTGAGGGTATGTACCGATAGCTATGTGTTGGATCTTTCTCTCGTGTTATTGAGGTGATCTGATCTTGATGTATCGTGAGCTTTGCTATTATAGTTGAATCTTATGATGTTTCTCCCCTCTACTCTCTTGTAATGGATTGAGTTTTCCTTTGAAGTTATATTATCGGATTGAGTCTTTAAAGTTTGAGAACACTTGATGTATGTCTTGCGTGGGATACCGTGGTGACAATGGGGTATTCTATTGATCCACTTGATGTATGTTTTGGTGATCAACTTGTTGGTTCCTCCATGAACCTATGCATGGGGTTGGCACATGTTTCGTCTTGACTCTTGGTAGAAACTTTGGGGCACTCTTTGAGGTTCTATTTGTTGGTTGAATAGATGAATTTGAGATTGTGTGATGCATATCGTATAATCATACCCACGGATACTTGAGGTGACATTGGAGTATCTAGGTGATATTAGGGTTTTGGTTGATGTGTGTCTTAAGGTGTTATTTTACTACGAACTCTAGGGTTGTTTGTGACACTTATAGGAATAGCCCAATGGATTGATCGGAAAGAATAACTTTGAGGTGGTTTCGTACCCTACAATAATCTCTTCGTTTGTTCATCGCTATTAGTGACTTTGGGTGACTCTTTATTGCATGTTGAGGGATTATTATATGATCCAATTATGTTATTATTGTTGAGAGAACTTGCACTAGTGAAAGTATGAACCCTAGGCCTTGTTTCCTAGCATTGCAATACCGTTTGCGCTCACTTTTATCATTAGTTACCTTGCTGTTTTTATATTTTCAGATTACAAAAACCTATATCTACCACCCATATTGCACTTGTATCACCATCTCTTCGCGAACTAGTGCACCTATACAATTTACCATTATATTGGGTGTGTTGGGGACACAAGAGACTCTTTGCTATTTGGTTGCGGGGTTGTTTGAGAGAGACCATCTTCATCCTATGCCTCCCAGTTGATAAACCTTAGGTCATCCACTTGAGGGAAATTTGCTACTGTCCTACAAACCTCTGCACTTGGAGGCCCAAAAACGTCTACAAGAAGAAGTTTGTGTAGTAGACATCAAGCTCTTTTCTGGCGTCGTTGCCGGGGAGGTGAGTGCTTGAAGGTATATCTTTAGATCTTGCAATCGAATCTTTTTGTTTCTTGTTTTAGCACTAGTTTAGTTTATAAAATAAAACTACAAAAAAATGGAATTGAGTTTGTCTCATTCGCTTCATCTTTTTAATATCTTTCATGAGCATGATGGGAAGGAAAATTGTGCCAAAGTGTTAGAAGAAGAATGCATTAAAATGTTTGGCACTAAATCTTTGAATGATGAGCATGATTGCAATGTTGTTAGTATGAACTCCTTGAATATCCATAGTACTAATGATGATTGCACTAGTTATGATGAAAATGTCTCCCATAAACATGTCAACTTTTGTGGAGTGCATTGGGTTTGCAAGTACACACAAAATAGGGAAGATAGATATTACAAGAGGCATAAGCATTTAGAAACTAAACTGTTGCAAGAAAGGCTAGATGTTTGTGCTGAAAATTTAAATTTTCTTAGCCATACTTATGAACTTTGCAATGAACAGGGTCATTTAACTATCCAAGCATAAATTGTTTCATGATCAATCGTGTCCAAAATTGTGATGACTTGATTTCCCTTGCACATTATAATGAACTTAGTTTGCTTATGGGCTATGAAGAAATGAAACGTATAAATAACTATCTTCGAATTTGCCGTTATAAACTTCTTAATTTTGATCTAGAGGAAATTTATATGTATTGTGCAGTGAATTGCATTGAAAATCCTTATATTGCCAATTACATAAGGAAAAGAAAGCAAATAGAAGATGAAGAAAACACTAATGAAAGGAAGAGACTTTAATATTCTCCTATTATTTCTTATGATGAATCAGGTAGCGAGGAGGAGTCTTCTATTCAACCAATCTCATTAATAAGGAGCTCAAAAATAGGGATAAACCCACATGATGTGAAGAATAAAAGAAAAAGCGAAGAAGCAAAGGTAAAAGGTATCCCTCCCAAATAATGTTGCTCCTATTATTGTTGTGCCTCATGAAAATGAATCAAAAATAATTGTGGAAGATGATGCAGTTGATGGCGATCTAGTTATGCCTATTGCTTGTTGTGATGATTATGATTGGGAAGATAATTATACTTCTTATGATCTTGAAAATCTTTTTGCACTTGCTTGGAATATGACAATCGCTATACTATTGGTGCTATCCATACTATTAATGATGAGAGTAATTATGCTTTTGATATGAAAAGGCCCAAGCTTGGGGATGCTATGTTTGATGAAGATGATGTTTTTGAGAATATATTTGTTGCAATTAATGTTTGTCCCAAGCTTGGGATGCTACGTTTAATGAAGATGATATTTTTAGCCTCCCATGTTTTGATATGCAAAGTTATTATGATGATAGCATGCCTTCTACCTATGATGATTATATTGATGAAAGTGGGTTTGGAAGAGTGTCAACTTTAGGAAGTAATGATCCCACTATTTTGGAGGATGTTGAATCATATAATATTTATGAAAGTGGATTTGGAGAGTTCATGTCTTTATTTAGTGATGTATCCACTATTTCGGAAGAGGTTTCAATTGATTATGATGAGAACAAAGTTGCTACTTATGATGATTACTGTGATGAAACTTATGCTATAAAAGTAGTGATGATTATATTTATGAAACTTGTCATGATTATGATTACCCTTTTTCTGAATATTACTCTTTTAATGTGGAAACAATTTATAGTATTCAAGTCTCTTATGATACTCCCACTATTCCGAATGAGAAGAATTTTGCTTATGTGGAGAGTTGTAAATTTTTTATGCAAGTAGATCATGAAAAGAATGCTTTAGGTGCTGGTTATATTGTTGAATTCATTCATGATGCTACTGAAAATTATTATGAGGGAGGAATATATGCTTGTAGGAATTGCAATAATATCAAGTTTCCTCTCTATGTGCTTAAGGGTTTGAAGTTATGCTTGTTTTACCTTCCTATGCAAGTTGATTCTTGTTCCCATAAGTTGTTTGCTCACAAAATCCCTATGCATATGAAGTGGGTTAGACTTAAATGTGCTAGTCATATTCTTCATGATGCTCTCTTTATGTTTCAATTCTTATCTTTTATCGAGCATCATTGAAATCATCATGCCTAGCTAGAGGCGTTAAGCGTTAGCGCTTGTTGGGAGGCAACCCAATTTTATTTTAGTTTATTGCTTTTGGTTCTTTTTAGTAATAAATAACACATCTAGCTTCTGGTTAGATGTGTTTTCATGTTTTAATTAGTGTTTGTGCCAAGTAGAACCTTTGGGAAGACTGGGTGAAGTCTTTATGATCATGCTGTAAAAACAGAAACTTTAGCGCTCACGAGATTAGCTTCAACTTTTTACTGGAGAGTGATATTTAGTTGATTCTGTTTGTATATGATTACTAGACAAATTCCTCAGGTCCACCAATTTATTTTAGAATTTTCTGGAGTTCAGAAGTATATGTTTGATCAGATTACTACAGATTGTGCTGTTTTGACAGATTCTGTTTTCATTATGTTGCTTGCTTATTTTGGTGAATCTATGGCTAGTAAAATAGTTTCTAAACCATAGAGAAGTTGGAATACAGTAGGTTTAACAACAATATAAATAAAGAATGAGTTCATTACAGTACCATGAAGTGGTGTTTTGTTTTCTTTAGCTTCTTAGACTCATGAGATTTTCTCTTAAGTTTTGTGTTGTGAAGTTTTCAAGTTTTGGGTAAAGATTCGATGGACTATGGAATGAGGAGTGGCAGAGCCTAAGCTTGGGGATGCCCAAGGCACCCCAAGGTAATATTCAAAGATAACCAAGAGCCTAAGCTTGGGGATGCCGGAAGGCATCCCTCTTTAAATCTTCATTCATCGGTAACTTTACTTGGAGCTATATTTTATTCACCACATGATATGTGTTTTGCTTGGGCGTCATGTTGTTTTATTTTGTTTTGCTTGCTGTTTGAATAAAATACCAAGATCTGAAATTCTTAAATGAGAGAGAGTCTTCACATAGCTACATAATTATTTAATTACTCATTGATCTTCACTTATATCTTTTGGAGTAGTTTGTCATTTACTCGTGTGCTTCACCTATATCCTATGAGTAAATGGTTGAATGATTTGAATGTCATAAATCTGAAATTATATATGTTTCATATGCTTATCCCATGGGGAGTAGTGCCTTCACATATAAGAAGTAGAGGTGGTGAATTTATTGAAGGTTAGCAAACATTGTATTGGTCACTTGAACAATTCATGAAAGAATATTGAAGGAAGAGATTTCACATATAAATATACTATCTTGGACATCTTCTATGATTGTGATCCCCATTAATTATTTTCAAACCTGAGAAAATTATTTGAAGTTGGACAAGGAAGACAACATAATGAATTATGTTTGGGTATATTTGTAGAAGTTATATTGCTATGGATCCTCTAACATGTGGTGCTTGCTATTTAGAATCCTTTGCTAGCCAAAATATCTGTACTAAGCGAGAATATTGCTTGTGCATCCAAATTCCTTGAACCAAGTTTCTTCCATGAGTGTCCACCATATCTACCTATATGCGGTATTTACCTGCCGTTCCAAGTAAATTTGCATGTGCCAAACTCTAAACCTTCAAATAATAATCTGTTTTGTATGCCCAAATCGCTCATGTAGACGACTAGGGGCTAGTAGTATCTTCCATGCTAGGTGGGTTATTCTCACGATGAGTGGACTCCGCTCATCATTCACGAGAGAATGGCTGGTAACTGGGATGCCCAGTCCCATGATCAAAAGATCGAAATCAAATCAAAAATAATTGCAAACAAAACTCCCCCGGGATTGATGTTAGTTGGAGGCACCCGTTGTCTCGGGCAAGCCATGGATTGATGATTGTTGGTGGAGGGGGAGTAAAAATCTTTACCTTTCTATTTGAGAACCGCCTATAATGTATGTAGTATGGAAGATATTGGGAACTCTTGGTCGTTATGTTGACAATGAAAGCATACCTCTCAAAATTACTTTTATCTTTGTTTTTGCTTCGAGCTCTGGCACCTATGCAAATCCCTGCTTCCCTCTGCGAAGGGCCTATCTTTTACTTTGATGCAAGAGTCAATAGTATTCCTTCTCATTCCAACCTACTCTTTAGTTGGCAAGCATCATATGATGGAAAGATCTAAGCATATATGGCCATTCAAATATATTTGGTCATGAATTATTACTATTGACATTACCCTTGAGGTAAAAGGTTGGGGCCGAAACATTAAGCCCCTATCTTTCTCTGTGTTTGATGAATACTATTTGTTCTAAAAATATGATTTGAGTGGTAGCAATCATGGAAGACTAAATGATAGTTGAGTATGTGAAGTTTGCTGAATCAAAGCTCTCACATAGACTCTTCACGAAAATAAGATGAATTGCAATTGTTTGATGGTGAGAACATAGTTTGTTAGTTTTCAATAAAGATTATGATCTATACTTTAACATGTGAATAGTTTGTTACTTGATCATGAAAATTTCTATGAGTTGACATATAATGATGCTAGAAAAGGTGATTGAAATTATCATTGATCAAACATGTGCACTGCTAGCATTCGCACTTCATAAATTCTTTCTTTTATCATTTACCTACTCGAGGACGAGCAGGAATTAAGCTTGGGGATCTGTCGTCTCCAACGTATCTATAATTTATAAGTATTCATGCTATTATATTATCCATCTTGGATGTTTTATGGGATTTACTATGCACTTTTATATTACTTTTGGGACTATAACCTATTGACCCGAGCCAGTGCGATTTCTGTTTTTCCCTTGTTTGATGTTTTGAGAAAAGGAATATCAAACGAGTCCAAATGGAATGAAACCTTCCGGAAAGTTATTTTGGAAAGAAAGAAATATGGGAGACTTGTAGTGCGTCGAGGATCAATGAGGAAACCGCGAGCGGTATTGCTACCTCTTGAGCACTGCCTTGGATTTCCTTGAAGAGGAAAGGGTGATGCAGACACAATAAGCGTAAGTATTTCACTCAGTTTTGAGAACCAAGGTATCAATGCAGTAGGAGGCTACGCGTGAGTCCCTACTTTTGCACAATACAAATAACTCCTCGCAACCAACGCGATAAGGGTTGTCAATCCCTTCACGGTCACTTACGAGTGAGATCGATAGATATGATAGGATAATATTTTGGTGTTTTTGTGATAAAGATGCAAAGTAAAATAAAAGCAAAGTAAAAAGCAAAGGAAATTACAAAGTATTGGAAGATTAATATGATAAAGATAGACCCGGGGCCATAGATTTCACTAGTGGCTTCTCTCATGAGCATAAGTATTTTACGGTGGGTGAGCAATTCTGTTGAGCAATTGTGAGAATTGAGCATAGTAATGAGAATATCTAGGTATGATCATGTATATAGGCATCACGTCCGAGACAAGTAGACCGACTCACACTGCATCTACTACTATTACTCCACTCATCGGCCGCTATCCGGCATGCATCTAGAGTATTAAGTTCATGGAAGCGAATGTAGCCTTAAGCAATATGACATGATGTAGAGGATAAATTCATGCAATATGATAAAAACCCCATCTTGTTATCCTCGATGGCAACAATACAATCGTGCCTTGCTGCCCTACTATCCTTTGGAAAGGACACATAAGATTGAACCCAAAGCTAAGCACTTCTCCCATTGCAAGAAAGATCAATCTAGTAGGCCAAACCAAGCGATAATTGAAGAGACTTGCAAAGATAACCAATCATACATAAAAGAATTGAGAGAAGATTCAAATATTGTTCATAGATAATCTTGATCATAAACCCACAATTCATCGGTCTCAACAAACACACAAAAAGAAGATTACATCGAATAGATCTCCACGAGAGAGGGAGAACATTGTATTGAGATCCAAAGCGAGAGAAGAAGCCATCTAGCTACTAACTATGGACCCAAAGGTCAGGGTAAACTACTCACACTTCATCGGAGAGGCTATGGTGTTGATGTAAAAGCCCTCGTGATGGGTTCCCCTTCCGTGAGCTCAGGAACAGGCCCCAAGATGGGATCTCGTGGAGTCTGAGAAGGTTCGGCGGTGGAATTAGGTTTTAACCCGTGTCGATTGTTTGAGTGCGTAGGTATATATAGGAGGAAGAATGCGTCGATGGAGCAACAGAGAGGGCCCACGAGGGTGGAGGCGCGCCCCCTACCTCGTGCCTTCCTCCTTTCTTTCTTGGCGTAGGGTCCAAGTCTCTGGATCATATTCGGTGAGAAAATCACGTTCCGAAGGTTTCATTCCGTTTGGACTCCGTTTGATATTCCTTTTCTGAAACTACGAAATAGGAAAAAACAGCAATTACAATTTGGGCCTCCGGTTAACACGTTAGTCCCAAAAATAATATAAAAGTGGATAATAAAGCCCATTAATGTCCAAAACAGTAGATAATATAGCATGGAGCAATCAAAATTATAGATCGTTGGAGGCGTATACTTGCGCCCACCACAGGCGCATCCTCCCCCTCGTGGGGGCCTCGTGGCTCCCCAGGCGTATTTCTTCCTCCTATATATATTCATATACCCTAAAACTATCGAGAACAGAAGAGGCAGGAGTTCGCCGCCATAAGCCTCTGTAGCCACCAAAAACCAATGGGACCTGTTCGGCACCCTGGGAGGGATCCCTCACGGTGGCCATCTTCATCATCCGGCGCTCTCCATGGCGAGGAGGGGTAGTTCACCCTCGGGCTGAGGGTATGTACGATAGCTCGTGTTTGATCTTTCTCTCGTGTTATTGAGGTGATCTGATCTTGATGTATCGCGAGCTTTGCTATTATAGTTGGATCTTATGATGTTTCTCCCCTCTACTCTCTTGTAATGGATTGAGTTTTCCTTTGAAGTTATATTATCGGATTGAGTCTTTAAAGTTTGAGAACACTTGATGTATGTCTTGCGTGGGATACCCGTGGTGACAATGGGGTATTCTATTGATCCACTTGATGTATGTTTTGGTGATCAACTTGCGGGTTCGCCCATGAACCTATGCATAGGGGTTGGCTGCGTTTTCGTCTTGACTCTCGGTAGAAACTTTGGGACACTCTTTGAGGTTCCATGTGTTGGTTGAATAGATGAATTTGAGATTGTGTGATGCATACCGTATAATCATACCCACGGATACTTGAGGTGACATTGGAGTATCTAGGTGACATTAGGGTTTTGGTTGATGTGTGTCTTAAGGTGTTATTTTACTCTGAACTCTAGGGCTGTTTGTGACACTTATAGGAATAGCCCAATGGATTGATCGGAAGAATAACTTTGAGGTGGTTTCGTACCACGCAATAATCTCTTCGTTTGTTCACGCTATTAGTGACTTTGGGTGACTCTTTGTTGCATGTTGAGGGATTATTATATGATCCAATTATGTTATTATTGTTGAGATAACTTGCACTAGTGAAAGTATGAACCCTAGGCCTTGTTTCCTAGCATTGCAATACCGTTTGTTCTCACTTTTATCATTAGTTACCTTGTTGTTTATATATTTTCAGATTACAAAAACCTATATCTACCATCCATATTGCACTTGTATCACCATCTCTTCGCTGAACTAGTGCACCTATACAATTACCATTGTATTGGGTGTGTTGGGGACACAAGAGACTCTTCGTTATTTGGTTGCGGGGTTGTTTGAGAGAGACCATCTTCATCCTCGCCTCCACGGATTGATAAACCTTAGGTCATCCACTTGGGGAAATTTGCTCTTGTCCTACAAACCTCGCACTTGGAGGGCCAACAACGTCTACAAGAAGAAGGTTGTGTAGTAGACATCACACAATACCAGTTTGAATGACTATATTTGCTTGTTTTTAAATGTTATACTGCAGATTAACACACCTTTCCACTTCTTGTTTTGCTTAACTAGCATGATTAAACATGCACCTGAAGCTACCTTTTGTAGATTATGATGTCTACCATGGATATATTTGATTGATGTTTAGCTTTGTTGTGCTTAACATGCCTTTATATGTACTCATACAGGACAATATTGAGAACAGTTATTGTTTTCCATCGAGATTAGTTCCATCGCATTGCTTATATATACTCAATGTTCGGGGATATCGGTTGTTTGGTACCATATAGCCTAGGGGCTGATAAAGGGATTAACCGTCGAATCGTACATTTCCTTTGAATATATCGTAACCCATTTATCGGTAGGTTAACTAGGGCCATATTTAATATATCGAGGCTACATAGTAACATGCATTGTCTTGAATGACTAAATATGCAATCTAGGCTACATATCAACAAGGAAGAGTGTTACCTTAATGTTCTCATGATGTCTAGATATACATGTAATAAGATCTTATATAATGGGATGGAGGGGTGTTGTACTACATCATTTTGCAATTTTGTTTAGGTTCTAATATTAACTTGGTGCTCTTAGGTACATATGTCATTGCCAAAGATCCACACTTCAACCCTTTCTGCGTATGGGGCAATGAGATATTCATGAACCAGCATCAAGTGAGGAAGCTGATAAAGATTGTTATTAAAATGGGTCAAAAGATGTCAATCGAACTTTTTACACTTTATGCAAGACAACGGTGAACTCTGAGGATGGTAAGTAAGAACTCTGTAGCCTTCTTTTTACTGCCGGGGAATGAGTTGTGTTAGATGGCAATGTTTGAATCTTTTTCCTTTGCGGTGGATCTGAAGAGTTTACTCAAGATTACCTCTCAAACTATATGGTGGCGGCCAGTCATCACAAGGGTTGGACTAGAGTTGTGCGTGCCTTACGCATCGACGGGATCACAATAGGGCCATTCTGCTTCACCTTGTTTAGCAATCATATTGTCTCTAGCCTCTTTCTTTACCATATGTAATAGTACAAGTATACAACGGTGGTTCATCATTTTTATTTGGTGCTTATGTAATTCTTGAACATATGTACCGTGAATCGAATAACGCCTTGGTTGTTTGAACACGATGGATATGAATAAAGCTATAGCCTACTTTCAAATACAAATTAGGTACAATTTTAAATAGCAACAATTAAATTAGGGTGAAATTACGCTCATGAGTCATTATAGCGCACATGGTCTATAAAGCACGGCGTGTGTGATATACATCATAATCCGACCACGGTTCACAAAGAGAAGCGTGTGTAACCATGCACATAGTTGCTGTTTGCAAACCATGTGTGATGTCAGACAATATCACAAACAGTGCGGGAAAACTAAATGTGTGTGATTGTTGACCTATCGTACATGGTTTACAATGATGAACTGTTTGTGATGTGCCAGCCATCGTAAACGTAGAGCCAGTTTTGTACGTGCCTGGACTGCGCGTGGAAAATGAAGGAAATATGCCCTAGAGGCAATAATAAAGTTATTATTTATTTCCTTATATCATGATAAATGTTTATTATTCATGCTAGAATTGTATTAACTGGAAACATAATACTTGTGTGAATACATAGACAAACACAGTATCACTAGTATGCCTCTACTTGACTAGCTCGTTGATCAAAGATGGTTATGTTTCCTAGCCATTGACATGAGTTGTCATTTGGTTAACGGGATCACATCATTAGGAGAATGATGTGATTGACTAGACCCGATACATTAGCAGCACTTTCGACCGTTTAGTATTACGCTATTGCTTTATTTATGACTTATACATGTTCCTATGACTGTGAGATTATGCAACTCCGTTTACGGAGGAACACTTTGTGTGCTACCAAGCGTCTGGCGTGGCTGGGTGATTATAAAGGTGCTCTCTGGTGTCTCCAAAGGTACTTGTTGGGTTGGCGTATTTGAGATTAGGATTTGTCACTCCGATTGTCGGAGAGGTATCTCTGGGCCCACTTTCGGTAATGCACATCACTACAAGCCTTGCAAGCATTGCAACTAATGAGTTAGTTGCGGGATGATGTATACTGAGCGGGTAAAGAGACTTGCGATGCGAGATTGAACTAGGTATTAAGATACCAAGCGATCGAATCTCGGGCAAATGTATACCGATGACAAAGGGAACAACGTATGTTGTTATGCGGTTTGACCGATAAAGATCTTCGTAGAATATGTAGAGCCAATATGAGCATCCGGGTTCCGCTATTGGTTATTGACGGAGGCGTGTCTCGGTCATGTCTATAGTTCTCGAACCCGTAAGGGTCCATGCGCTTAAAGTTCGATGATGGTTATATTATGAATTTATGTGTTTTGATGTACGAAGATAGTTGAGTCCGGATGTGATCACGGACATGGCGAGAGTCTCGAAATGGTCGAGACATAACAATTGATATATTGGAAGCCTATATTTGGATATCGGAAGTGTTAGGGTGAAATCGGGATTTCTTAGAATCTTGGGGTTCTGGAACCCCGGGGTTTAATGGACCAAGATGGGCCTTAGTGGAGAAGAGGAGGCGGCCAAGGAGGCGCGCCTCTCCCCTCTAGTCGGGTGGACAAGGAGGCGGCGCCCCTTTCCTTCCTCTCTCCTCCTCCTTCCCCTTCTCCTACTCCAACTAGGAAAGGAGGAGTCCTACTCCCATTGGGAGTAGGACTCCTCCTGGCCAGCGCCTCCTCCTAGCCGGCCGCCTCTCCCCCCTTGCTCCTTTATATACGGGGGCATGGGGGCACCTCTAGACACAACAATTGATCTCTTGATCTCTTAGCCGTGTGCGGTGCCCCCCTCCACCATAATCCAGCTCGATAATATCGTAGCGGTGCTTAGGCGAAGCCCTGCTTTGGTAGAACATCATCATCGTCACCATGCCGTCGTCTTGTGGAACTCTCCCTCAAAGCTCGGCTGGATTGAAGTTCGAGGGATGTCATCGAGCTGAGCGTGTGCTGAACTTCGGAGGTGCCGTCGTTTGGTACTTGATCGGTCGGATCGTCAAGGCGTCGCGACTACATCAACCGCGTTGTGCTAACGCTTCGCTTCGGTCTCGAGGTGGCATCGAGCCTGGTTTATCGTAGATGTTATATGCGAGTAGAACACAAGTGAGTTGTGGGCGATATAAGTCATCTGCTTACCGGCATGTCATACTTTGGTTGGTATTGTTGGATGAAGCGGCCCGGTGACATTCTGCGCGCGCTTCTGTGAGACTGGTTCTACCGACATGCTTTGCACAATTGGTGGCGGGTGTCGGTTTCTCAACTTTAGTTGAAGCGAGTGTAGCTCGCCCGGTCCTTGAGAAGGTTAAAACATCACTAACTTGACAAACTATCGTTGTGGTTTTGAAGCGTAGGTAAAGCGGTTCTTGCTCAGCCCGTAGCAGCCACGTAAAACTTGCAACAACAAAGTAGAGGGCGTCTAACTTGTTTTGCGGGGCATGTTGTGATGTGATATGGTCAAGGCATGATGCTATAATTTATTGTATGAGATGATCATGTTTTGTAACGAGTTATCGACAGCTGGCAGAACCATATGGTTGTCGCTTTTATTGTATGCAATAAGCATACCTGTAATGCTTTACTTTATCACTTTGGCGGTAGCGATAGTCGTAGAAAGCATAAGTTGGCGAGGCGACAATGATGCTCGATGGAGATCAAGGTGTCGGCGCGGTGGCGATGGTGATCATGGCGGTGCTTGGAGATGGAATCACAAGCACAAGATGATGATGGCCATATCATATCACTTATATTGATTGCATGTGATGTTTATCTTTTATGCATCTTATCTTTCTTTGATTGCGGTAGCATTATAAGATGATCTCTCACTAAATTATCAAGGTATAAGTGTTCTCCTGAGTATGCACCGTTACGAAAGTTCTTCGTCTTTGAGACACCACGTGATGATCGGGTGTGATAGGCTCTCGTTCAAATACAGCGGGTGCAAAACAGTTGCACAGCGGAATACTCGAGTTAAATTTGGCGATCCTAGCATATGCAGATATGGCCTCGGAACACTGAGACCGAAAGGTCGGCGTGAATCATATAGTAGATATGATCAACATAGTGATGTTCACCATTGAAACTACTCCATCTCACGTGATGATCGGACATGGTTTAGTTGATTTGGATCACGTGATCACTTAGAGGATTAGAGGGATGTCTGTCTAAGTGGGAGTTCTTAAGTAATATGATTAACTGAACTTAAATTTATCATGAACTTAGTACCTGATAGTATTTTGCTTGTCTATGTTGATTGTAGATAGATGGCCCGTGTTGTTGTTCCGTTGAATTTGCGTTCCTTGAGAAAGCAAAGTTGAAAGATGATGGTAGCAATTACATGGACTGGGTCCGTAACTTGAGGATTATCCTCATTGCTGCACGGAAGAATTCGTCTGGAAGCACCGCTAGGTGCCGGACCTCTTCAGAGCAACACCGAGATGTTATGAGCGTCTGGCGAGCAAAGTGATGACTACTCGATAGTTCGATGTGCCATGCTACGACTTAGAACGGGACTTCAACGGCGTTTGGAATGTCATGGAGCATATGAGATGTTCGGGGAGTTGAAGTTAATATTTCAAGAAAATGCGGATTGAGAGATATGAAGTCTCCAATAAGTTCTACTGTAAGATGGAGGAGAATAGTTCTGTCGGTGAGCATATACCGAATTTCTGGGTATAACAATCACTTGATTCAAGCGGGAGTTAATCTTCGGATGATAGCGTCATTGTGAAATTCTTCAATCACTGCCACCAAGCTACAAGAGCTTCGTGATGAACTATAACATGCAAGGGATGGATAAGGCGATTCGAGCTCTTCACAATGCTAAAGGCTGCGGAGGTAGAAATCAAGAAGGAGCATCAAGTGTTTATGGTCAATAAGACCACCGTTTCAAGAAAAGGGCAAAGGGAAGAAGAAAGGAACTTCAAGAAGAACAACAAACAAGTTGCTGCTCGGGAGAAGAAACCCAAGTCTGGACCTAAGCTTGAGGCAGAGTGCTTCTCTGCGAGACAGGTGGTCACCGAAAGCGGAACTGCCCCAAGTATTTGGCGGATAAGAAGGATGGCAAGGTGAACAAAGGTATATGTGATATACATGTTATTGATGTGTACCTTACTAATGCTCGCGATGCTTTTGGGTATTTGATCTTTGGTTCTGTTGCTAATATTTGCAACTTGAAGCAGGGGACTATGGATTAAGCAAGATTGGCTAAGGATGAGGTGACGATCATGGCAAATGGTTCCAAAGTCGATGTGATCGCGATCGACACGCTACCTCTACATCTACCTTGGGATTAGTTTTAGACCTAAATAATTGTTATTTGGTGCGGCGTTGAGCATGAACATTATATTTGGATCTTGTTTGATGCGAGGCGGTTATTCATTTAAATCAGAGAATAATGGTTGTTCTATTTATATGAGTAATATCTTTTATGGTCATGCACCCTTGAAGAGTGGTCTACTTTTATTGAATCTCGATAGTAGTGATACACATATTCATAATATTAAAGCCAAAGATGCGAGTTGATAACGATAGTGCAACTTATTTGTGTAGCTTTGTCGTTTAGGTCATATTAATTGTAAAGCGCATGAAGAAACTCCATATTGATGGACTTTTGGAACCAATTGATTATGAATCACTTGGTACTTGCGAACCATGCCTCATGGGCAAGATGACTAAAACACCGTTCTCCGGAACTATGGAGTGAGCAACAGATTTGTTGGAAATCATACATACAAATGTATGTGGTCAGATGAATGTTGAGGCTCATGGCGGGTATCGTTATTTTCTCACCTTCATAGATGATTTAAGCGAGATATGGGTATATCTACTTAATGAAACATAAGTCTAAAACATTTGAAAAGTTCAAAAGAATTTCAGAGTGAAGTAGAAAATCATTGTAACAAGAAAATAAAGTTTCTCTGATATGATCATGAAACTTTAGATCAAGTTATTCTTGAACCTCGTGGGTCAACGAGGTAATATCGCGCAGTGATACGGTAATCCTGTTACGGAGGTTATGTTACTAGACCATAAAGAACCTCGAACTATGAAGAAGCGATGGTGAGCCAGATTCGCAAAATGGCTTGAGGCCATGAAAAATCTGAGATGGGATCCATGTATGAGAACAAAGTGTGGACTTTGGTTGACTTGCCTATGATCGTCAAGCCATTGAGAATAAATGGATCTTCAAGAAGAAGGCGGCGGCAGCGGTAATATTCACATCTATAAAGCTCGACTTGTTGCAAAAGGTTTTCGACAAGTTCAAGGGATTGACTACGATGAGACTTTCTCACATGGCGATGCTTAAGTCTATCAAATCATGTTAGCAATTGCCGTATTTTATGATTATGAAATTTGGCAAATGGATGTCAAAAGCTGCATTCTGAATGGATTTACGGAAGAAGAGGTGTATATGATGCATCCGAAGGTTTTGTCGATCCAAGGGAGCTAACAAAGTGTGCAAGCTCAGCGATCCATTTATGGACTGGTGCAAGCCTCTCGGAGTTGGAATAAATGCTTTGATAGTGTGATCAAAGCATATGGTTTTATCTGAGACTTTTGGAGAAACACTGTATTTACAAGAAAGTGAGTGGGAGCTCTGTAGCATTTCTGATATTATATGTGGATGACATATTGCTGATTGGAAATGATATAGAATTTCTGGATAGCATAAAGGGATTCTTGAATAAGAGTTTTTCAATGAAGGACCACAGTGAAGCTGCTTATATATTGGGCATTAAGATCTATAGAGATAGATCAAGACGCTTAATTGGACTTTCACAAAGCACATACCTTGACAAAGTTTTGAAAAAGTTCAAAATGGATCAAGCAAAGAAAGGTTTTTTGACTGTGTTATAAGGTGTGAAGTTGAGTAAGACTCAATGCCCGACCAACTGCGAGAAGATAGAGAAGATGAAAGATGTTCCTATGCTTGACCATAGGCTCTATCATGTATGCAATGTTGTGTACGGACCTGATGTGTGCCTTGCTATAAGTTTAGCGAGGAGGTACCAAAGTAATCGAGTGGATCCTTTGGACGGTCAAGAACATCTGAAATACCTAAAAAGGACTAAGGATATGTTTCTCGTTTATGGAGGTGACAAAGAGCTAATCGTAAATGGTTACGTCGATGCAAGCTTTGACACTGATCCGGATGATTCTAAATCACAAACCAGATACGTATTTACATTGAACGGTGGAGCTGTAAGTTGGTGCGAGTTCTAAACAAAGCGTTGTGGCGGGATCTACGTGTGAAGCAGTACATAGCTGCTTGAGCAGCAAATGAAGGATGCGGATGAAGGAGTTCATATTCGATCAAGGTGTCATACCTAGTGCATCAGGTCCAATGAAAATCTTTTGTGACAATCGGGTGCAATTGCCTTGGCAAAGGAATCCAGATTTCACAAGAGAACCAAGCACATCAAGAGGCCTTCAACTCCATCAGGGATCAAGTCCGGTGGGAGACATAGAAATTTGCAAGATACATACGGATCTGAATGTTGCAGACCGTTGACTAAGCCTCTTCCACGAGCAAAACATGATCATCACCAAGGCTCCATGGGTGTTAGAATCATTCTTGTGTAATCTAGATTATTGACTCTAGTGCAAGTGGGAGGCTGGAGGAAATATGCCCTAGAGGCAATAATAAATTTATTATTTATTTCCTTATATCATGATAAATGTTTATTATTCATGCTAGAATTGTATTAACCGAAAACATAATACTTGTGTGAATACATAGACAAGCAGTATCACTAGTATGCCTCTACTTGACTAGCTCGTTGATCAAAGATGGTTATGTTTCCTAGCCATTGACATGAGTTTTCATTTGATTAATGGGATCACATCATTAGGAGAATGATGTGATTGACTTGACCCATTCCGTTAGCTTAGCACTTTCGATCGTTTAGTATTGCGCTATTGCTTTCTTCATGACTTATACATGTTCCTATGACTATGAGATTATGCAACTCCGGTTCTGGGAGGAACACTTTGTGTGCTACCAAGCGTCCTGGCATAAGCGGGTGATTATAAAGGTGCTCTCTGGTGTCTCGAATTTACTTGTTGGGTTGGCGTATTTGAGATTAGGATTTGTCACTCCAATTGTGGGAGAGGTATCTGGGCCCTCGATAATGCACATCACGATAAGCCTTGCAAGCATTGCAACTAATGAGTTAGTTGCGGGATGATGTATTGAGAATGAGTAAAAGACTTGCAGTAACAAGATTGAACTAGGTATTAAGATACCAATGATCAAATCTCAGGCAAGTAACATACGATGACAAAGGGAACAACGTATGTTGTTATGCGGTTTGACAAATAAAGATCTTAAGTAGAATATGTAGGAGCCAATATGAGCATCCGAGTTCGCTATTGGTTATTGACGGAGGCGTGTCTCGGTCATTGAGAAGTCTGGACTAGGGGGTGTCCGGATAGCTGAACTATCGTCACGGCGGACTCCAAGACTATGAAGATACAAGATTGAAGACTTAGTCCAGGTGTTAGGATGGGACTTTCCTTGGCGTGGAAGGAAAGCTTGGCGTCTGGATATGTAGATCTCCTACCATTGTAACCGACTGTGTAACCCTAACCTATCCGGTGTCTATATAAGCGGGAGGGTTTTAGTCCGTGGGACAAGAACAATCATACCATAGGCTAGCTTCTGGGGTTTAGCCTCCTTGATCTCGTGGTAGATCTACTCTTGTACTACCCATATCATCAATATTAATCAAGCGGGGTAGGGTATTACCTCCATCGAGAGGGCGAACACAGGTAAAAACTTATCGTGTCCCTTGTCTCCTGTTACCATCCGCCTAGGCATACGATTCGGGACCCCCTACCGAGATCCGCGGTTTGACACCGACATTGGTGCTTTCATTGAGAGTTCCTGCGTAGCCGTCACCGATAGGCCGATGGCTCCTTGATCATCAACAACGGCGCGGTCCGGTGAGACTTTTCTCCCGGACAGATCTTCGTATTCGGCGGCTTTGCCTTTGCGGGCAATTAAGCTTGGCCATCGGAGCGATCAAAAGTCACGCCCTAGCCATCGAGTCAGATTTGGAAGCTTGAATTATCGGCCGACATCGCGGAGACTTGATCTTGATGGATCCGAGCCACAACCCAGCGCCCGCCTGTCTCGATGGGCATGACCTAACTCGTCGTCGAGCAGTGTCACGGAGGCCGCACTAGTGTCCGCTCGAACATTGATTGAGCCCGATCTCGCCGATCGAGGATGGTTGGTTGGACACCACCTCGGAGCTGAAATCTTCTGGCGATTAAGCCGAACATAATCCCATCGCTGCGAACCGTGACTCCCGGTGCGGACTCCTCTCGGGACTCCGAACCCTCCGCGCCCTGCCAATCGAATCCGATCGAGCGCGGTCATGGAGTTCCTTTGGCGGACATCTTCGGCTTTCGCCCTTTGGCTACATCCTGAATTCACTAAAGTCTCTCTCTTTATCCAGGAGAGCCATGGCGGACTACGATCGGGAAGGTTGGGACCACAGACGACGAAGAAATTCAAGCGCAACCCACCACCCACCCGTAGCCCTTTGCCAGCTTACACGGCGTGCTCGATTCGACTACGAAGACATCGGCGGTATGGGCGGCGATGTAGGAGACAACCATGAACCAGCGCCTATAGGATGCTGGACAACCACCTCATCCCATGATGTATACATGGTGGATACACCTAAAGGAAATGAAGGCGAGGAACAATGGGGCCTACGAAGGATAAATCCTCGGCAGTCAAAAGCGGCAGCGTAAGCGCCGAACAAGTCCGCCTCAACAAAAGACCCAGCCATAGAGCAGAGGCGAACGGTGGGCGACGAACAAGCTATCGAGCAATCGTCCGAACAAGACAACTTGGATAAACAACCCGTCCCGGCGAAGACAACGGTCCGAGACGATCTCACGCGGACAAACTGTGGAGCAAAATAACCTCCGAAAAGGCTCAAGCGCCGCTGCGCGTAGCTGAAAAAAGCAAGCGGAAGCTCAAAATAGCGGAAAGATGCCGAGGATCAGATGGAGCAAAGTATTCAACACATGAGACAAATCTGGCTGACGATCGCCGAACAAAACTACCAAAAGAAAGCTCTGCCGAATTGACGAGGCCTTAGATCCCCACAATCAAAAAGTAAGAAGGCCACCGGTCGAATGGGCGACCCCGGCAAAAAGAGCAGCAAATGGCGCGCACACAAGCCGATATGCGATCCGCATAAGGATTCACATCAAAGGATGGCCTAGTTAGGTCCATCTATGGGCCAAAAGCAAGCTCTTCAAAGCAATGCAACCGCCAAATATCCGAACATCACGGCACACCCAAGTACAGGCGCCACACATCCCCTATGTTTCACCGATGAGGTCTTTGGATCATGAATTCCCGGAGGATTCAAACCCGATAAACATAGAGGCATCTGACGGAACAACGAGACCACAGATGCAGATTGAGGATGACATCCTCCACATACACATGGCTAGAGAGATGATCTCCACGCCATAAAATACTTACCCTCAAACTCAAAGGCCAGCTCGGCATTGGCTTAAATCCTCCCGAAAATACCATTGGAAGGTGGGAAGAGCTCGAGGATGCGTTTGGGCAAATTTTGAGAGGACCTATGTCCGCCCTCCAAATCTGAGACGATTTAAGTCACATAACTCAACAGCCGGAGAGTCAGCCGAAATTCTGCAGAACAGGTTCCTTACTAAAAGAACCAAATAGTCGATTGTCCGGACGGCGAAGCCTTAGCAGACCTTCAAACACAGCGTCAAGGGCGAATGGCTCGCCAGACACCTCGGCCAAGAAAAGCCAAGAACAATGGCCGCATTAACAAGCCTCATGACCCGCTTTTGCGGAGAGGATAGCTAGCTAGCAAGATGCAGCACCAGCGACCCAAGTACATCGAAGTCGAGGGATGGAAGCGAAACCACAGCGCTTAACAAGGACGGCGCGGATTAAAGGAAGCGGTCAAAAGCTGGCGATCAATCTGCGATTCAAGGGCTCACTGGCGAGAACAATAAAAAGCTGCCCTTAAGGACAATAACGACGAGCTATCAACAAACAAAATCTTGGACAAGATATGTCAAATCCACAGTACCTCAAGGAGGCCTGCAAACCATACCCACGAAGTGCTTTGGGTCTTCAAGCAGTCCGTGAGACTCAACGCCGAACACAAGGGCTCGACACACCAAGTGAAGATGACGAGCGAGCACCAAGCGAGCCCGGAAAACAAAAGAATTTCCACAAGAGGTTCAAACAGTAAACTCACTTCCGTGATCAAAGGGAAAAACAGGCGGCGCCCGCTAAAATGCGCGCCGCACACTACTAAGCGGAGTACCAACCTGGTTGTCAAAACCAATCACCTTCGACCATCGGGACTACTCAGAAGGTATCAAAACACAGGATGGACTGCCTTGATATTGGATCCTATAATTAGCAGTTCAATTTACACAAGTCCTCATGGATGGTGGCGATGACATAAACACGATATGTCGAGGACACAATTCGCGAGGATGAGGATAGACCCAACCAAAATTAGCCATAGCAACACCTCCTTTAAAGGGGTAATGCAGGCCCATATGCCCATTGCGGGCTCCCTACTGCTAGAAGTTGTGTTGGTTCATCCGACAACTTCCGTCGCGAAAAGTTAGTCTTCCATATCGCCCCATTTAAAAGTAGCCATCAAGCACTATTGGGACAGCGAAGCTTTCGCCCGCTTTAACATAATACCGCATTATGCATCTCTAACACTTAAAATGCCGGTCCACAGCGGCATCATCTCATTAAAGGGAAGTATTAAGTGTTACTCGACACGGAAAAACGTGAAGCTGCCTTGACAGCCCACACCTATCCGGCTCCGCTAGTCAAAGAACTGAATAGGTCATTCAAACCGGACACGGCTAGGCAGTCCGGCGCCTACTAGTGACATACCCCCATACAAGGGGCTGCATGCATGTATAACAAGAGACAATAAAGCTCAATTTTATTCACTTCTTGAATCATACTCTGTTTATTTAATATAAAGTACATCTTTACATACGATCCTTTTCTTTTAAACTAAGTTCCTCTCTTTTCTGAGATGAACAACGTGCTACACCCGTCGAGGATACGGCTGCGCGGAACACGGTAGCGGGCGTGCGTGGGGACCCGTTAAAGAGATTCTTTTTAGATTAAGACCTCGTAAACCTTTTCTTGTCTCTTGTTGATATACATCACGGTTTCTTACTATAACAGGAGGAGGCTGGCGTTTGGCATTGGCGCACCAGAATTTTTGCGCGTGCACGGACACCGGGGCTTAGGGCATTATTCGCCCATTTCATAAAGACCGAATACCTTAGGGGTATTCGGCGTCTCGAGATTAGGCCTTATATGCATCAGCTCGAATCATGTCTTTGGTCAAATGTTGGGTTTGCGGCTCACGTGTTTTTGCCTACGTTCCGTTCTATCGGCTAGCGCGGCACCGGAGAACTCTGCGATTGTGCCCGGTTCAGGGCGAGCACTTAGTATGAAAGCGGTTGTTGTCATGATATAGCGGTGAGTCAACCACTCGATGACTCAGGAATGTTTAGGATTCCTCGCATTAACGAAGGACTGTTTTTCGATTCGAGGCACATCACCCTTTTGGTTCGGAGAGTGCGGTGCCCCAGAAACTATGTAGTAGCCCCACCCTCGAACTCCTATGGCTAAGTGAAAGTGATAAAGCATCATAGTCAGTTTGCCTAGGTTGCTGCGCTACCACCTCCTTAACAGGACCAATCGTTGGATTAAGTGTAAGCGCCTTCTTTGCAAACACCCCGCACTATGTGCGTGGGGCTAAAGCCAGACTGCCATCTTTCAGGTTATATATACATATACATAAGCGGCACACATGGGAGTAGTTTACTACTTGAGCGCACAAAGTATAAAAAGCTCTTATATTATATTGAAACATTGTTTTCACAAATCATACATGTCATTTTAACATAATATCCTTGAACCTGCGTCTCTATTAAGCATAGCCTGCAGACTTCCTCAAAAGTAGTGCTCGGCGGTACTAAACTTCTGTCCGAATCTTGGGATGCAACATCGATGGCCTTCATCTCTTGGTATGTCTTGACACGAGGCGAGCCATCTGTGCTCCTCAATACGCCGACCGCTTCATTGCGTCGTCTGTGAGTACCGCACCAAGGCTGCTGCACTAAGCCAAAATAACTCTTGGTGAGGTCCGCTGGCCACAAATGAGTCATGACATGCTTCATGGAAAGTCGGATAATCGATTCAGCTCGGCCCATTAAATGACCGATCGGTCAGCGGAAGAGGGCGTTTGGGACTATGGAATGCGACCAATATAGCTCTTCCCTTACGTGCCCTTCGGCCTCGGAAGTGCTCAATCAGCGTCTGCGGCTCGCCGCTAAATCGAGATAAGCATCCTCCAAACTCACAACTTGTCAGCGAGCATACTTTGGATCTGTATATTTCCTCCCTTGTTGACGGTTTTCCGGCCGCAATAGCCCGGCGACTCAGCTCCTCCTTGGCAGCTCTCAAAGCGACGGGCATCCTTGGATTCAGCGGCGATCTTTTCGAGCCCTCTTACTCCGGCAGCGTTCTTTTCAAGAACCTCGCGCGGTCGGTAGTATCCTTCAATTTTACAGCCATATCGGCCATTTCCTCTTCTTGGCGGTGAAACGCTCGTTAACTTCTAGCTCTTGATGCGCCTTTAAAGCGGCCGCATTACTATTCTGCTTGCTCTTTAAGCTCGAGCGAGTTCCGCGAAGCTCCTCTGCAGCTGATGGCACCATCTGCATTAAGCATACAAGTAGTAAGACATGGGCGTCAAGCTCCCTTACCGGTGTCGCGTAGAAATCGCATACCTTGTATTTCGTCAAACCGTTTATTGACGGTAGCGATGTCCGCGTCCGTCTCGTCAAGTTGCCGCTTTAGTTCGGCATATTCATCGATCGGTGGCACAGACGCCCGCCACCTATTTAGGGCGGCGATATGTTATAAGCGAGATTTTGATCCTCGACGCATTTGTCAATTTTGACAACATACGAGTCTCGAGGGCTACAATCTATCTGGGCGCATTCTATATGCATAAGCATTAGAAGGTACATCATTTTTGCGTACCTCGAACCCCGTCGATAAGCTTCGGCCGTAAATCCGCTCTCGCTTGGATGCAATCCTTTCAATCACCGTACCCATTAGCACACGGTGATCCTCGAATAAGCGCTCACCCGAGCGGATCCTTGACTCCTCCGACCGCACACCACTTGGCGCGGGACCTTCCCGGCCAGGGACTTCAGGAACCCTCGCGGCGACACCTCGGGGTAAATGTGCACTGCATGAGGTCACGGCGGTGGGCGTTCGCTCTCCATCATCTCGGAAGAAGATCCCCGAAGGCGAGCTCGGTGAGAAAAATTTGAATCCGAACTACAAGTACAATTTGGTTATCTTGAAATAAATCTGAGGATGTTCCTTGCTTAAACCCCTTCCTTTTTACTTACGGCTCATTTGGAGGTTGATCCCTTAGGGAAGCAGTCGGTGAGGTACTTCAGTAGCGCGGACTCTCTGACGAAATTTCTTTCCCTCTTGAGGCCTTGACCTCAGAGATCTTCGAAGCGGTCCTCTTCTCTCCTTGGAGGGTGGGACTTTTGATCCCTCCCCTCCTCAAAGGCCTCCTCCCGTGGAGCGGTTTCTTCCAGCTCCCTGCAGCCTTCTTTAAAAGGCGGCCTTCAACATCTTGAGACATGGGATCAGGCGTGTTCTCTGGAGGGGCCAAGACATGATAACTTTGCCTTGGCTATCCTCATGTTCAAGCGGCTCCTTTAAAGGGCATATATATATAATGAATGAATGCAACTTGTCGATTCTGGGACTACTTACTTGAAATGTCTGAGGCGATTGCGGCTTAGTCCTGCGTCCTCGGTCGAGTCCGGACACTTCTCTTGTGATCCGAAGACAGTTTATACATCTCCACGGGCGTCGTGCCCATAAAATTTTGGAGGCTCGTGGTCCTCGGATTAAATTCCCAGGCGGCGGAGGCGGCGTTCTTGGCGAGAGGCCGGATCAACATAACCAGCCCACTTTGCAGCAGATTGATCTCTCTTTCTTGGTGGTCTCGAATATCGCCTGCAGACAAAGGCGATCCTTGGGCCGGCCCAGTCGAGCCTTGTTGACCCATGTGCGCCGGCCGCTGCAGTGGACTGGCCGGAAGGCGGGGGCGCCACCCATTTGGTGCCCACAGGGGCGGTGATATAAAACCACCCTCGTTGCCACAAACAAAGCTCCTCTTGAAAAAGAGCCCTCAGACCCGGAGCATCAACACATTTGCTTATGAGCGCCTCACTCTGCACTTTCTGCTTGCCCCTCGATCATCTTTGGCTCCACCTTGAAGGTCTTGAGCCACAATCCAAAGTGAGGGGTAATATGGAGGAAGGCCTCACATATGATGATGAGATGAGCAGGTATGGAGGATGGACTCCAGTTCAAGTCATGGAAATCAAGCCCATAATAAAACGCAGGCCCCGCCTTAAGGGATCCCGTCGGAAGCCTAAACCGAAGGAAGTGAGAACCACGAACACCACGTTCGTTGCGGGCTCGGGAGTGTGGAATGACACCTGCCTGGAGCGGGCAGCCTATCGAGATCTCGCGGTTAGATACTGGCGTCTCGCAGCTTTAACACATCTTCAGCAGCGGAGAGAAGACATCCATCGGCCGTCTGGTCGGGCGGACATCGTCGAAGGTCGGCGCCTAAATCTGAAGCTTTGGGTGTTAGAACTCGGCCTTGGCGAACTTCGATGGAGGGTGTAAAAGAGAGGCCTTGGTCTCATTATAAAGAGGTTGAATACCAGAGCCCACCCGTGGTCGATTGGACTGCCTTTGATAGAGGCGTGCCAGCGAGGCGCGGTTGGGTTACCCGTCCGTGATGGGAATCCGGAATAAGGGGCATGATCTATGCTAAGGCGTGCGAAACCGCTAAAGCGTCTTTTGGGGGGTGGGA